>SJYX01009054.1:66486-82667 GCA_006410675.1 Oreotragus oreotragus
GCGGCACTTCCCCGCCGCGACACCAGGGGGCGATGAGGCGGGCTGCAGCGCCGCTGAACCACGGCAGCGGCGCTCCATCACGCCGGACTTACCTTCTCCACGTGGGGACGCAGGATGGCGGCGGCGGCGGCGGCCGGTGTGCGTGAGTGCGGGCGGGGCCCGCGGCCGAGCTCTCGCGCCCGCTTTCCCGAGGCCGGAGGGAGGCGGGAGTGGGGGCCCTCGGGTAACTGAGCCGCGGGAGTGACGCCCACCGCTCTTGCCCGTACAGGACGAGGCGGCGACGCGCGACGTGCAGCGGCTGCTCGTGCAGTTCCAGGATGAGGGCGGGCAGCTGCTGGGCTCACCGTTCGACGTGCCCGTGGACATCACCCCGGACAAGCTGCAGCTCGTATGCAACGCTCTGCTGGCCCAGGTGAGCTTCGGGCACGCGGGGGATCGGAAGGCCGAAGGTCTTGGGTATCAGGGTCCCCTCCGCTCCCCCGAAGTGCTGACAACCCGGCCTTGCGGTCTACCCTTGGGGAGGGTCGGAAGATGTGATTCGAGTGAGCGATTTGCACGCCCACCTTCAGGGCCCACCTGCGGAGAGACCGCGGGTTTTGAACACATTGGGCGCATCATCACAGTGATTCCTTGTCACAGCCCCCCACTCTCTACCCGTTGTCATTAACTTCCCCGTTTTACAGTGTTGCCTGCCATCATTCGATTGTGTGTAAGATGCTGTGCCGTAGGTGGTAGATTTGGAGTTGGAACTCCAACGTCAGACTCAAAACTTCTGCTCTTCTAAGCTGCTCAGTCAGCTCAGTCGTGTCCGACTCTTTGCGACCCCATGGACCGCAGCACGCCAGGCCTCCCTGTCCATCACCAGCTCCCGGAGTTTACTCAGACTCATGTCCATTGAGTCGCTGATGCCATCCAACCATCTCATCCTCTGTCGTCTCCTTCTCCTCCCGCCTTCGATCTTTCCCAGCATCAGGGTCTTTTCAAATGAGTCAGTTCTTTGCATCAGGTGGCCAAAGTATTGGAGTTTCAGCTTCAACATCAGTCCTTCCAATGAATATTCAGGACTGATTTCCTCTAAGCTACTGCTGCTGCTAAGTTGCTTCAGTCGTGTACGACTCTGTGCGACCCCATAGACGGCAGCCCACTAGGCTCCCCCGTCCCTGGGATTCTCAAGGCAAGAACACTGGAATGGGTTGCCATTTGCTTCTTCAAAGCATGACAGTGAAAAGGGAAAGTGAAGTCGCCCACTCCTGTCCCACTCTTAGCGATCCCATGGACTGTAGCCCACCAGGGTCCTGCATCCATGGGATTTTCCAGGCAAGAGGACTGGAGTGGGGTGCCATTGCCTTCTCTGCGCTAAGCTGCTAGTGTGTATCAAAGTGCTGCCCTCGATTGGAGGTGGGCTTGTCTGGTGGCTCAGTGGTAAAGAATCAGCTTGCAATGCAGGAGACCCTGGTTCGATCCCTGGGTCAGGAAGATCCCCTGGCGAAGGAGATGGCAACCCACTCCAGTATTCTTGCTTGGAGAATTCCAAGAACAGACGAGCCTGGCGGGCTACAGTCCATGGGGACCCAAAGAGTCAGACAGGATTTAGCTACTGAACAACCACGACAACATTGGAGGTGGGGGAAGTTGCTTAAAAATGCAGTTCCTGGACCCCACCCCACACTTACTACACTGGACCCAGGGTTGAAGTAGAGAGTCTGCATTTTCAGTCAGCTTTTTGGATGCTTCTTACACATTATAGAGCCTGGTGTTGTGGTTTAGAAAATGCCTTAAATGCTATATACTAATTCTAACCCTGGACTTCTGTCTGAAGAACCTGAATTAGTCATTAGCAGTAGGACATTGGGCTACACACTTGGTTGCTCTGTTTTTTTAGTATGAATGCCTGTCTGTCAGGGTGGTTGTGAGATGCAGATAAGGGATTCTAAAGTGATTTGTAAATATTCTGAAGTTGATCTTGAAGGACTGAAAAGGTCTTGCTCAGTGGGAAATAATGGGGATGTCTCAAGCAGGGTGGCTGAAAAGAAGGCTTTGCCTGCACACAGCTTACAGAGAGGGTGGTGAGGGGAGGGTCCTCCGGTGGAGGCTGCCCTGCCCATCCTTTGATAGGGAGGTTCCCTTTGCTGTTGTCCTCCAGGAGGATCCCCTGCCACTGGCTTTCTATGTCCATGATGCTGAGATCGTCTCCTCGCTGGGGAGGACGCTGGAGTCCCAGGCGGTGGAGACAGAGAAGGTCTTGGACATCATTTACCAGCCACAAGCTATCTTCAGGGTTCGCGCTGTGACCCGCTGCACCAGCTCCTTGGAGGGTCACAGTGAGGCAGTCATTTCTGTGGCCTTCAGCCCCACAGGAAAGTAAGGACAACTACAAAGTCATGGAGGGGAGTGTGGGTGCAGCTGTTGCCTGAGGTGGGGGGACCCCCAAGTTATGTCAGTGGGGCCTCTGGCTGCCTTGCCTTGACCCAAGCTCTGGGCTCAGGGTGTAAGTAAGGGACTCGCCCACTGAAATTTTGTCCCCAAAAGCCAAGGACACCTGCCTTGGAGGAGCCCTTCCTGGACTTGCTCTTAGGAGAGCTGAGCTGCAAGCTCACCTCTGCCCCTTCCTTGCTGTGTGACCTGGGCAAGTCACTTAACCTTTCTGAGTCAGTCGTTCCTCTGAGAAACAGGGTTTATTTGCTTCTCACAATCCTATGAGGATAATAAGAAGCTTTAACTGGTTATGGCTGTGGCCATTCCTTTCAGGAAGGACAAGGAGAGAAGTTACCTCCTAGAGTATTCTCCCAGGTGGCCTGGGTGTTATAGTTCTCCTTTTCAGAAGAGAAGGAAATTTCCACTCCCAGATTCTGTTCCCAGAAGAAAACTGAATAGGCCGCGGGAATGTACATGTGCAGTGTTTTGGGTGGGGCCCCAACCCAACCCCTTGTCCCCAGTGTAGAGGTCAGGCCACCCCTCTTCTTCCCCAGGTACCTGGCCAGTGGCTCCGGAGACACGACAGTTCGCTTCTGGGATCTCAGCACTGAGACGCCACACTTCACATGCCAGGGTCGGTACGCACGCAGTTACCCACAGAGTGGGGGTTGATACAGTGGCAGGCGGATGATTTGTTCAGCTCTTTAGTTCCTGGGAGGCCCAGAGCACATTCCAGCCTCTTAACATCCAGTTAGTGGTTGCCAGTTCCTAGGTGGAGACTTTACCCTTGAGCCCCACCAGCCACTTACAAACAAGCAGAGACTGGACCCAAAAGTCAGTGTGAGGATGCGGGCAGGGACTGGCTGGCTGGTAGCAAGGAGAGCTGGGCTTAAGTCCAGTCTCTGCCACAGTAGCCTTTAAACTTGAACATGCATCAGAATTACCTAGTGGGCTTGTTAAAATACAGATTTCTGGGTCCCACCCCCAGAATTTTTGTCTCCTCCAGTCTGGGATGTGGCCTGAGAATATGCATTTCAAGTTCCCGGTGGTATTGATGCTGCTGGCCTGGGAGCCTCACTCAAGTGAGGTGACCTGTGTGTAGGCCTCGCTTCCTTTCTAAGCTTCAGTTTTCTCATCTGGAAAATGGGAGTGACACTTCTCGCGTTTTTCCGTACTCTAGAGCTATCGTGAGAATTGTAAGGGCTGACGTGTGCAAGTTTTATGTCACGTGGCACGTGAGGAGCTGTTAGAAAGTGGTGGTATTATCTGTGCAGCAGGTACATGGCTGCAGCCCTTGGGGAGGGTTTGCCATTTGCCTAGGGAGTCTCATCTCTTCGATCGGTAATTGAACGTTCATTTATTTGGCAGCTAGCTATAGCACTTTCTGCAGTATGCCAGGCATACTGAGTGCTTGGGATAAAGACAGGTGTGGCCCCCCTCTCTCCCCTCCCTGCTTTCCCAGGACACAGACACTGGGTCCTTAGCATATCCTGGTCCCCAGATGGCAAGAAGCTGGCTTCAGGCTGTAAGAATAGCCAGGTAGACGATGCTTGGGGTACTTAGGTGGGGACCCTGGAGCCCCTTCCTGGGAGGCCCTCAGAATGAGGCACTGGGGTCTTCGGGGAGGGGTGGCTGGGGGCTACGGGCAGGGGACCCCGGCTGGGGCCAGGGGAAGGTTGGGGAGGGTTATCGGATGAGCTTCTGTCCTGCAGATTCTCCTGTGGGACCCAAGCACAGGGAAGCAAGTGGGCAGGGCGCTCACTGGCCACAGCAAGTGGATCACAGCCCTGAGCTGGGAGCCCCTCCATACGTAAGTGACACTGACAACTGGGGTGAATGAGGAGCCAGGGGTTCAAAGCTGTACCCTGCCCCTGCTCGGTGCAGAGGAGTCTTAGGGGACAGACAGGGTGGGGGCTCTGACTGGCAGTGACAGCGTGGCAGGCGGTGGGGAAGGTTGTCTGCACCCGTGGGTGGGGGTGGTGGGTGCTCATCACGGGCCCTGAGAGCCACCTTGCAGCACCACTGGATGGTGGGGTCAGGAAGCCTTCGAGATGTTATCCCCAGCCTTTGAGCTGGGCATCGGGAGGCAGCGTGGGGAGACAGGCATGGCCCACTCAGAAGTGAGGACTCGTCTCTTCTTCCCCAGCAACCCCGAGTGTCGCTACGTGGCCAGCAGCTCCAAGGACGGCAGCGTGCGGGTCTGGGACACGACTGCGGGCCGCTGCGAACGCATCCTCACCGGGCACACGCAGTCAGTCACCTGCCTTCGGTGGGGAGGGGACGGGCTTCTCTACTCAGCCTCCCAGGACCGCACCATCAAAGTCTGGAGGGCTCATGATGTAAGAGCTGGGAAGGGTCCGGAACCAGCCTGGGGAAATCGCTGGTCAGGAATGTCAAACCAGTGTTTCCTGAACTTGTTCCAGGAACTGCTCAGGGAGGTGCTTTTGAACAGTGGGTCCTGGGGTCGGTGCCACGTTAAAGCGGAGAGTCCAGGGCCCCTGAGCATGGTCAGGCTCTGGAATTTCCTGCTTTCGGAAGCCTATTTAGGTTTATCAGGCCTGCTGTATCGCAAACTTACTGGACTAGAGCCCCTTTTCCCTGACATTTTTCTTCTGTGAAACATATTTTCAGAAACACTGATCCAAGCCCATGCCCTCATTTCACAAAACTCGAACCAGAGGGTTCGAGTTGTGATTCAGATCACAGTGAGTGATCTGATGGGTGATTTGATTCAGATCACAGTGAATGAGGGCCCTGCTTCTGATTCCTGTGGGCACACCCCCATCTTCTGGGGCTGACCTGGACATTCACGTTCCCAGGTGCAGAGTGCTCTGTGAGCATCTGACCTATCTCTGTCCACCTTAGGGTGTGCTGTGCCGGACTCTGCAAGGCCACGGCCACTGGGTGAACACCATGGCCCTCAGCACCGACTACGCCCTGCGCACGGGGGCCTTTGAGCCCGCCGAGGCCTCAGTGAACGCCCAAGACCTCCAAGGGTCCTGTGAGTGAGCGGAAGGAGGCAGGGAGGAAGGGCTGCTTGAGAAGGAGCCGGCTCTCTGGCTTCACATGTGAGGGGCCAACCTCGACCGGGTAGGGGGGTGCTTGCTGTCCGTGTTGAATTTTCTCATCAGCCTTGTTCCTTCTTTCCTTTGGTGCCTGGTCACAGTGCAGGAGTTGAAGGAGAAGGCCCTGAGCCGCTACAACCTCGTGCGGGTGAGCGTCCCCAGCACCCCCAGCTCCATGCTGGGTTTCTCCTCATCCCCCAAACCCTGCACAGGCTCAGGCCCCGCTCCCTTCTAGCCCCAGTACATAATATACTGTTCCCCCAAAGTTCTTCTTTTACAATTCTAAAATCTTAGTGTGCTGGGGATTATTTTGTTTCACTTTGTTTTTTTCTTTCTGCTTATCTATTTATTTGTAATCCTAAGGTACAAAATAAACAAATAGGCCTCTGTTTATTTATTTTGGCCTCAGAATTCAGGCTCTTAGTTCCCCAGCCAGGGCTAGACCTCCTGTCCCCTGCATTGGGAACGTGGAGTCTTAATCACTGGACACCAGAGAAGTCCCTCTCTTTTTAAAATTTCATTTAGTTTCAGTAACACATTCAGATAGTCTAGGGTTCTAAGAACACAAAAAGAGGAGATGGTGGAGAGCCTTTCATCTCTGTAGCTCCTTCTGGAAGCGTCCAGCGTCCAGTGTCTCGTGTCTCCTTTCCGAGACTTCACATACACGTGTATGTGCACAGTTGCACACAGTGCAGATACACACGTACACAAGCCTGCGTGTAAAACCCTCCCCCCTTTTAAGGTACCACTGTGGGACTTCCCTGGCGGTCCGGTGGCTGAGAGCCCACGATTGAGCAGACAGTGGTGTGTTTGCCTCTGAGGTCGGGTCTCCTCCCTGAGACCGTGTGCGCTTTCTTGCCTCCGCAGGGCCGGGGCCCAGAGAGGCTGGTGTCTGGCTCAGATGACTTCACCCTGTTCCTGTGGTCCCCGGCAGAGGACAAGAAGCCCCTGGCACGGATGACGGGGCACCAGGCCCTCATCAACCAGGTGGTCTTCTCCCCAGACTCCCGTATCATCGCAAGCGCCTCCTTCGACAAGTCCATCAAGCTGTGGGATGGCAGGACGGGCAAGTGAGTGGGGGGCGTGGGCCTGGGGGGAGGGGCGCTCCCCCTCCGGAAGGAGCTTGGCTCTGCTGCTTTCTAGCTGTGTGGCTCTGGCAACTGGTTGGATTTTTTTTTTAATATTTATTTCATTTTTATTTTTGGCTCTGCTGGACCTTCGTTTACGCTCGCGGGCTTTCTCTGGTTGCAGTGAGTGGGGGCCACTCCCTAATTGTGGCGTGCGGGCTTCTCATTGCAGTGGCTTTTCTAGGTGGGCGGGCTCAGTAGTTGTGGCACGCGGGGTGGGCTTAGCTGCTCCGAGGCATGTGAGATCTTCCCAGACCAGGAAAGATGCGAACCCATCCCCTGCGTTGGCAGGCGGATTCCTAACCACTGGACCACCAGGGGAGTCCCTGAGTTTTCTGAGCCTCTGTTTCCTTTTCTGAGTGTGCAGACCCCTTACCTCTCAGCCTTAGCACAAGGATTAAATGAGGTGGTATGTTCAGCACCCTCACTAAGTGGGCGCGGAAAATGGCTAGTTCACTGTACGCCTAGGGAGAGAGAGGGTCTGGAAGCTGGCCAAGGGCCGGGGATGCAGCGGATAGTGTAGGTCTGTGGTCTGGTTGTTACCTGGCCCTCCTTACAGTGGAGTCCACAGAGCTGACAGTGTGTTACCTGTCTGGGAGCTTGATGGAACTGCAGAACCCTGGGCCCCAGCCCAGAGCTTGGGGATAAGAACCTGCCATTTAAGGTCACCTTTCAGGTCTGAGAAGCAGTGGTGTAACGAGGCACAGCGCCCTCGCAGTTGATAGGAGGAGAGGTCAAACACAACAGAGAAACACTCCTGAAGCCAAAGGAGGACTTACGTGTCCGTCTCCGTGTATCTCCACACCGAGGCCCTTGAAATAGGCTGTTCATTTCCCTTTTTTCTTTTTTTTTAAAATTCATTTACTTGGCTGGGTTGGGTCTTAGTTGCAGCGTGAGGGGTCTTCATTTCAGCATGTGGCCTTTTCTACTTGCAGATGTGGGCTCAGTTGCCCCGTGGCATGTGGGATCTTATTCCCCCAGGTGGATTCTCAACNTTTTTTTTAAAATTCATTTACTTGGCTGGGTTGGGTCTTAGTTGCAGCGTGAGGGGTCTTCATTTCAGCATGTGGCCTTTTCTACTTGCAGATGTGGGCTCAGTTGCCCCGTGGCATGTGGGATCTTATTCCCCCAGGTGGATTCTCAACCACTGGACCCCCAGGGAAGTCCCTAGCTCCTTTTTAAGACAAGGAAACGGTCTCAGGCCCAATGACTTGCACCAGCAGACAGTCATTCTGTCCTGACCAGATCCCAGTGGCCTGGCCCACTGTTCCTCCACGCCATCTGTCAGCAGGCACCTGCTGGGGTGGGCAGAGTGCAGGGTGTCGTGCAGGCGGGCCAAGAGACAGGGACATTGGAGTCCAAGGCTTGCGAAGTTGAGCAAGTGTGGAGGCCCGGCAAGAAGCATCCTAGGAGCTGTTTTACAAAATCGCAATGACCAGCAGAGATTAAACTGGTCCGGGGTGGGGGCCAGGCAGTGAGATTTTATACAGGTTCCCAGGTAATCCTGACATGCAGCCACGGTTGAGAACAATTGCTGGGGGCCTCGAGGACCCTTCAGACTTGTTCCAAGATCTCACATCTGTCCTCATCGCCCTTCCCCCGGCCCAGGTACCTGGCCTCCCTGCGCGGCCACGTGGCTGCCGTGTACCAGATCGCGTGGTCGGCCGACAGCCGGCTTCTGGTCAGCGGCAGCAGCGACAGCACGCTGAAGGTGTGGGACGTGAAGGCCCAGAAGCTGTCCATGGACCTTCCGGGCCACGCAGATGAGGTGCGGCCGACCGTCGTGGACTGAGCGGGGGACTGAAGCCTGCCCCCCACCCCAACCCTGCTCACTGCACTGCTGTCTCCCTCCCGTTTAGGTATATGCTGTCGACTGGAGTCCCGACGGCCAGAGAGTGGCCAGTGGTGGGAAGGACAAGTGCCTCCGGATGTGAGTTTGGGGGTGAGGCGGTGGCGCAGTGGTGCTTGGCTTTCCCGCCCTTGCCCTCGTGGCCGTTCCCCGTGGTGGAGAGTTCCACGGGCTCTCCACCTGCCCAGGCTCTCCCCCATCGTGGGCTCCTGGGACTGTGCAGTGCCTCCCTTTCCTGAGCTGGGGTCACCATCCCATTCCCTGCCCTTGTTCACAGATGGAGGCGATGAGAAGCCCCCCAGCCTCTGCCCGCTGCCTGCTCTGATGGGAGGCCTCAGGCTGGGCGATGACCTTGAGAACGAGCGTGGCCTGCTGTCCTCGGTCAGACCCCACGAGGGTCCCTCCGCAGAACGGGAGGTCGAAGGTCACAGGATGTCGTCACTGAGCCCAGTCCTTGGCCATCATTTGGTACCTCATTGGCGCAGGCAGCGGCGAAAGGTTGGGCGAGGACCAGCTGCTGCCTTTTCTAAATGCCGTCTCTCTTCAGGGTCAGGCCCCGGATTCTGTGATCAAATAAATAACTTATATTTTGTGTGTTTGGGTTACGATTCCTGTCCTCGATGCCCAGGGGTCTATGCTGGGTCAGTTCATGCAGCTGGGCTACTCCAGTACCATGCTGAGCAGGAAGCGGCCTCTCTTTTCTTGCCACCGTGTCTACGAGGGAGAGGCTGGGGTGACCTGCTGAGGCCCATCTCGTAGTAGCCAGAGGAGGCTCTTAAGGCTGTGTTGTCCCTCCTGGCGGCACGAGCCGCGTGTAGCTGTTTGCCTGAACTAGAATTCAGCCCAGTTAGAAACGCACTTGTCACGCTAGCTCGAGGCTACTTCCTGGTCTGGACAGCACAGGGAGAGGACGCTGTGACCATCACAGGGACTTGTGCCAGCCCTGCTGCTCTGGAGTGCTCTCCCTGACTTCATTCAGGGTCACTGGGCTCTCAGGGTTCAGAGAGGCAGTCCCCGAGCGCTCCCCCTAATGGGCCGTGCAGTGGTGCAGACTCGAGCAGAAATGGGGATGGTGTGATGGGGAGGGTGGCTCTCTGCCCCCCAAAGACTCACAGGGAGAAGGGGACCCCCACCAGGACGTGCTCAGGCCTTGGAGCAAGGTCTTGCCCCCGCTCACTCCTCTTCCAGGACCAGGTGCCTCTACCCGGGTTGGATTCCAGCCATCCTTGTATGGAGCACTCGGGGCCACAGCCTTTTTTGACTTCTTGGTCCTCCTCACCCTCCCCCAGCCACATCTGTGTTTTTATGATTTTGCACCTTGCCTGGCTCCGGTTCTCGCCTTCCACCTGCCTGGTCTCTGCAGTGGGACTGCATGCGGGCTGAGGGGAGGCGACGGGCTCTGAGGTCCTGCTCTGTGCCAGGCTCTCTGCTGCTGGGCTCTCACTTGAGCCTCACAATGACCCTGCAGCCGTGCCTGGAAGGACCATGCCACGTCCCCAAGGCGGGGTACAGATGTGAAGAATCAAAGAGCCAAATAGGTTTCTAGCCCTCCTTAGTATCCTTGGGACGCATGATGAATGTAATTTACACAGGAGGGGAGGGGTATCCTGTCGTCCACTGCTTGGGAAATGCTGGCTGAAGCCAGGTAAAGCAGGTTTCTGTGCTGTCACCGCCACCCACCCCCAGCGTTTTTTTTTGGCCATGGCACAGCATGTGGGATCCAGTTCCCTGACCAGGGATTGAACCCTCAGGCCTTGCATTGTAAGTGCAGCGTCTTAACCACTGGACTGCCAGGGAAGTCCCACAACCCTGTACTTTTGACGAGGAAATCCAGCCCCAGAAGTAAATGGTGTGCCTGAGCTGTCACATCCAGGAAGAGCTGAGGTGAAACAGAAGGGGTTAAACCCTCCCATCAGAGCTCGGGCACTTTGCCGCNGTTTTTCCCTTGGTGCCCTTGACTTCCCAACCCACTCACAATCATTGATAAGTAAGTTGAAGAATCCAGAAGCCATTGGCTTTGAGAGATACACAGGGACGAATGAACAGGTCAATTTCCAGGGGGCCCCAAAGTGACTTACTCCTTAACCCTCTCCAAGGAGAACAGCCTGGAACTGAGGCTTATCTGCCAGGGAGAGGGAAAGCCAGCAGGAGGAGAGGTCCTGGGGGTACAGGGGTGTTCCCAACCTCTAGGGCCCCTGGCCCTCGGGGCCCTCTTCTCCCAGAGCTCACTTTGTAGGGCTTGCACCACGTCCCCACCCCAGCGGTGTTAGCTGCGCGGACGGTGAGGCAGTAACTCGTGTTCGGCTTCAGCTCCATCAGCTTGACGGTGGTGCCCAGGATTTTATTGAAGATCCAGGGGCGGTTCTTCGCCTTGGGCATCTCACCGCTGTTTTTCCTGACCACCTCCTGTAACAGGACCTGGTAGAAACTGACCTGCTGCTTGCCAGGGGCATAGGTCCAGGAAATCTAGGAGGAGAGAACCCCCAAGGCTTCCTCAGACCTGGCCTGGCCTGGCCTCCCCTCACCACCCAACCAGCCCCTCTGCAATGTGGGTCAGAAGACCCCATTCCCATCCCTGCTCCCGCTGGAGCTGAGGCATGTGTGTCCAAGGGTGGTAGGCACACCCCACGTTAGATGAGGCCCCACCAGCCCAAAGCCTGAGCCATTCTCCCTGGGCAGCCTCACCAACCTCAGAGGGTACCCTCAACTCCATATTCTACAGACTGTGTGTCCGTTGAAAGGGACCTTAGCAATCACCTCGTCCACCTCACTCATTGCAGATGGGGTTACAGGTTCAGAGAGAGCAAGTGTCCAGCCCGTGGCCACACAGCAGTTAAGTGCCAGAGAGTCAAGGTTCAGACCAGTCTCTCCTGAGTCCACTTTTTACTATAGCCATGGCTGCCAAGCCAGGCTAAGGATTGCAGAGGGCTTTTCTAACACTGCAGGTTCCTGGCCCTGCTGCCACTTGCCTTGTCTCCCATTTCCAGTTTCTCCTCCATCTAGGCTAGTGGTTCTCAAACTTTGGAATGCATCAGAATACCCCAGAGGACTTGTTAAAACAAGGACCGCTGGCCCCTGTGCCCAGTTTGATTCAGCAGGCCCAATCAGGAGGGTGGGGAAAGCAAGGATTTAAATTTCTAATAAGTTGCCATATGATGCAGATGCTACTGGTGGTCTGGGGACCACACTTTGAGAAACACTGCTGGCCTATCCAACAATGGTGCTCCCAGATTTATCTTCCAAAGTAAGTGAAGTCACTGTTTATGTCCGACTCTTGGCGACCCCATGGACTGTAGCCTACTAGGCTCCTCCATCCATGGGATTTTCCAGGCAAGAGTACTGGAGTGGGGTGCCATTTCCCTCTCCAGGGGATCTTCCTGACTCAGGGGTCGAACCCAGGTCTCCTGCGTTGCAAGCAGACTCTCTACTATCTGAGCCACCTGACGGTATTTTCCAATACGTAACTCATATCANTCCAACAATGGTGCTCCCAGATTTATCTTCCAAAGTAAGTGAAGTCACTGTTTATGTCCGACTCTTGGCGACCCCATGGACTGTAGCCTACTAGGCTCCTCCATCCATGGGATTTTCCAGGCAAGAGTACTGGAGTGGGGTGCCATTTCCCTCTCCAGGGGATCTTCCTGACTCAGGGGTCGAACCCAGGTCTCCTGCGTTGCAAGCAGACTCTCTACTATCTGAGCCACCTGACGGTATTTTCCAATACGTAACTCATATCGCATCTCTCACCTGATAGAAAACTTTGCACAGAGCTGGTCCTCTTTGCTTACTGAAAAATCCGTACAGTAGCCTAACATTCGGAGACGGCAATGGCACTCCACTCCAGTACTCTTGCCTGGGAAATCCCATGGACGGAGGAGCCTGGTGGCCTGCAGTCCATGGGGTCACTGAGTCAGACACGACTGAGCGACTTCACTTTCACTTTTCACTTTCATGCACTGGAGAAGGAAATGGCAACCCACTCCAGTGTTCTTGCCTGGAGAATCCCAGGGACAGAGGAGCCTGCTGGGCTGCTGTCTATGGGGTCACACAGAGTCGGACACGACCGACGCGACTTAGCAGGAGCAGCAGCAGCCTAACATTACAGGACCTCTGGAAAATGACCCCCTCCTGCTGTTCCCTTCCTGTATCCAGAATGCTACTCAGCATGTGGCCCGTGGGCCATCAGCACCACCTGGGAATGTGTTAGGAATGCAGAGTCTCAGGCCCCACCCCAGACCTACTGAGTCAGAACCTTGAGGAATGAGGAATCTTCTTGGTAACATGATGATCAGATCTGCAGGTGCCGGAAAGTGTGAGCAACCCTGAATTAGGACGTGGATGTTTCCTCTCACGTGTGAGCCTTTGCTAGTGTCAGCCCTGCACAGAATGCCTTTCCTCATCTCTAGATGTTTAAGTCTGACCTCGGTGTCCCAGCTCAAATGTCACTGAACGCCACCAAAGCTTACTCCCTGCAGCTGGAAGTAACGTTTCATTCCCTCTGAATCCCCAGTGGCACTTGGTCTGAACTTTTCCTACAGCCCTGAACCTTCTCTAGCTTGCGCTGGAGTTCTTTACAGACACGCCCTCTCTCCTAACCCATGCACTAGAGCTCAGGATGCAGGCAGTAGGTATCCACACGCTCCCCAGTGAGCTCAGCTCAGTGCCGGGCATGCAGGGGTTGGGGGAGGGGGGCATCAAGCCTTTGCCAGATGCACCTGGGGGGAAACGCACCACAGCTGTGGAGTCGCTGACCGTGTGTTCACAGATGAAGGGCGCCTCTGGCACATCCAAGACCACAGAGGACTCTGAGGGCGTCGAGGACGTGTCTGTGTCCACCTCAGGGTTGTCGAGGTCCAGCAGGCCCCCAGGGGCCATCTGGGACTTCGACTGGGGGCAGAGGGCCAGGTGCCCCTTCTCTGTGCTCTTGGCTATCGAGGAGAGGCTGAGTTTGTTCAGCTCACCCTCCAGCATGCCCGCAAAGAAGCTGCTGTTGGGCTGGGTCACGGCCAACTTGATGGGATTCAACAAGGTGGATGACATGGGGGAGATGCTGGTGTCATCGGAGCTGCATTCCGAATCCTCCACTGGCATGTGCTTCCTGGAGGGGGAGGGGAGAGGGGAGACAGATGGAGGCAGCTGCCCCAGCCCCTGCCGCCTGGAAGCTCCCAGTGGCAAGCAGGCCTTGGGCAGGACTTACCAACGCCCTCAACTGCTTTTGAGTCGCTCAGAACATTCTTGCTCTGCAGCAGTGCGTCACACTTACTGGGACACTTACTAGTGGAAAATGCACATTCCTGGTCCCTGGTCCCCAGCTGGGATGGCACTGGGGAAGCTGCTAAAGCATCTTTCATAAGATCCTCAGATGATTCTGATGCAAGTGTTCTGAGAACCACATTTTTAGAAACACTACTAAAGCTCCAAGTCCTTCCTCCAAGGTAAGGTGCAAACACCCCAGGGAATGACCATAACGATCTACTGGGATATGGAAAAATATGTAAAAGTATCTAAAAGAAAAATAATGAGCTTTATTAAATATTTATTTACTGTTGTTTAATATGTAATTACTACATTTATGTACTTAGATTTTTATGACACATCAATATGTATTAATATACAGCATGTAAAATTAACTGCACAGATAAGTATATATTTATTGGGGTGAATGCTCAAAAACTTTTCTTCCATTCTAATTTTTTTTATTTTTAAAGTTATTTGTTTATTTCTGTGTTTTCGGCTGTGCTGGGTCTTCACTGCCGCTTTCTGCAGTTGCAGAGAGCAGGGGCTACTCAAGTTGCGGTGCTCGGCTTCTCAACGCGGTGGCTCCTCTGTTGCAGAGCACAGGGTCTAGGGCGCGTGGGCTTCAGTACCTGCAGCTCCTGGGCTCTGCAGCACAGACTCACTAACTGTGGTGCTTCCTAGCTGCTCCGTGCCATGTGGGGTCTTCCAGGACCAGGGATTGAACCCAAGTCTCCTGCATTGGCAGGCGGATTCTTTACCACTAAGCCACCAGGGAAGTCCTCTAAATTATGAAGTATTTCAATCTCATTCAAGATATCAAGATAACATGTTCATGGGGACGTAATGTACAAAGTGACACGACGTAGTGACTAGACCACCACCGCCACACCAATGCACAAAGTGGTGACTACAATGAACAATATTGTATATTTGAAAGTTCCTAAGAGACTAGGTCTTAAAAGCGCTCATCTCACACACACAAATTTCTAACTGTGTGGTGGCGGATGTTAACTAAGCTTATTGGGGTAATGATTTCACAGTACATACAATTATCAAATGATGTTGCGTACTTTAAACTAATGCAATGTTAAATGGCAACTGTGTCTCAATAAAACTGGAAAAAATGATATTATATTAAGCTTCCGTTTAGCTTCTATCCAACTCAGACCTAAGGCTGTATCAGTGTGGCTAAAGCCCCTTGTGTACGCTGCTCCCCTACCCCTCTCCTGATCCTCTCCTTCAGAGGCTGCCTGAGCAGTAAAATTAAAATTTTGTGTTTATTATTCCCCATGTGTTTTATAGGTTTGTTAGATATGTATGTTATTATTTTGCATAATTTAAACTTTAAATAAATGGTATCATTCAGTACATATTCATGTGCAGTTGGCTGTTATTTTACCTAAAACATTGTATTTTTTAGATTAATCTGCTCTGGTTCAGAGGCTGCCTGAGCAGTAAAATTAAAATTTTGTGTTTATTATTCCCCATGTGTTTTATAGGTTTGTTAGATATGTATGTTATTATTTTGCATAATTTAAACTTTAAATAAATGGTATCATTCAGTACATATTCATGTGCAGTTGGCTGTTATTTTACCTAAAACATTGTATTTTTTAGATTAATCTGCTCTGGTTCAGTTATTTTAACTGTTGTATGGTATTCTGTTACATGGATGTTTGTATTCTTTTTTTTTTTTTTTCCGAGAAACTGGTCCATCCTTTATTGTCCAGAAGGCCTTTTTATACTTTTGATAATACATAGAAGTCAATGGGTAACACACTGTTATGCAGTGTTAGCAGCCCAGACTCTTATCAAAACAAGGCTTTTCTCTCTGCATACCTAGTTGTAGACACAAGTCTCAGGTAATTTACATCATCTTCTGGCCAAAAGGCCAATTAACATTGTACAGCCTTTTTTTCTGATAAGGATTTGTCAACCAGAAGACTTATTTGTGTTGATCTTCCCAAAGTCTAGTGCCACTCTCAGAAAGCACTAAATAAAGTTACATTCTTACATAGCAAGGACACAAGAGGAGATAAGTGACATAAACCTAAGAGAAAAGTAATTAACTCAAAAGTCTAGTGTTGCTAACATCAAAACTACTATATATCTCATTCCATATCCCGTTTACATTGATTAACATCTTCCCAGGGGCCTAAAAGATAAAGAATATAAAGGTCTGCCAGCAATCATTGAGGTAACATTGAAAACCCATAACCAATATGATTTTTAGCTCTTTAGAAAAGGCTCTGTATCTTTTAGATTCTTTTAAGCTTTGTGCCTCTCGCGGTTGGGGGATTGTAAGCACTTTACAAGCTGTAAGAGGTCCAGGAACCTGTTAGGCAAGCTAGAGAGCTATCAGAGGGGTTTAACTGAAACATCCCTTTCAAATGCAGAAGACTAAAGCCCTGATTTGACTTTTTCCAGAGAATATCAGAAGAGCAGAGAACAGAAGCTGGCAGATTTTTTGGTTTTTGGGGTACATGC
>SJYX01009054.1:93597-111617 GCA_006410675.1 Oreotragus oreotragus
TCCCCGCCCCGACCGCCCGGCCCGCGCGTCCGCGCCGCGGCCGGCAGGTGGCGCCGCAGGCCGGGTTCTGGCGCCTGGAAGCCGGAAGCAGCGGCGCGGCCGGGGCGGGCTGGCCCTGGGCGCCCGAGCTCCCGAAGGGTCCGCCTTCTCCGCGCGGTCGCTGCCTCCCGCATTCCTCGCCCGTCCAGAGAGGGGCGCCGGGGGTGGGGTGGGGACGACCGGAGAGGGCCCCGCGGATGCCCCCAGGACCAGCGGCCCTAGGCCCCCAGGGAGCATGGGCGTGCTCCGGGCGGGACTGTGCCCGGGCCTCACCCAGGACATGGTCCAGCTCTTGAAGAGCGGCGGGATCAAGACAGGTGACGCGGGCGCGCGCCAGTGCGGGCCACACCCGGAGGGGCCCTTCCCCTCCTGCGCCCCCGGGGAGCCCGGAAACGTGGGCGTGGGCGAGCCACGCCCCTGGGAGGGTAGAACCCCCCGCAGTGTGCCCAGCACCGCGCCGGGTCCCACGGTTCCGCCAGTACGCGCGGGCGCGGGAAAGTCAAGCGCGGACGTCCCGGGCCTTTCTCCCTGCTCATCAACCCCACGTGTTTCGTTTTCAGTGGTGGAGCTGGTTTCGGCAGACCTGGAGGAGGTCGCCCAGAAATGTGGCCTGTCTTACAAGGTGAGCTGACCGTCTCCACGCTCCACACCTGGGTGCCTCTAAATGCCCATCTCCGAGCAGAGGGGTTCCTAAAGATTGATAACAGCGGCGTCTGAGACCCTGGGAGGCCCCCTCCTTTGACGGGTCGTTGCTGAACACTTTTGGGCCGCTGCAGCCCGGATCCTGAGCTGCCCCGCCCCTTCCGCAGGCCCTGGTCGCCCTGAGACGGGTGCTGCTGGCTCAGTTCTCAGCTTTCCCCTTCAATGGCGCTGATCTCTACGAGGAACTGAAGACCTCCACGGCCATCCTGTCCACCGGCATTGGAAGGTTTGTGTGTGTACGCGCGGGACAAAGTCAGAGGCAGGGCGACCTGACTGCTTCTCACTGGGCTTTTGATGCTGGAGTCTGGAGCCAGCAGGCCCTTTCAGACAGTGCTGAGGTCAGGACTTCTGAGCTCTCTTACCCTGTAAGAACGTTTCTCATAACTCCTAACTCTGGGGGATGCAGAATTATCCTGCGTGTTTAGTAGGTCGTTTGGCAGCTTCCCTGGCCTCTGCCTGCTAGATGCCAGTAGCACCTCCCTTTTCCCCTTGTCTGATAGTCAAAAAAAATCTCCAGCTGTGACCCCTGGGTGGGTTGGGGGCAAAATCTACGCTGGTTGAGAACCACTGAAACACAAGATGTCAGTATTTCTTTATTATTCAGCAAATCAGAGCAACTCTTCTCTGGCCCTACCTCCCTGTCCATTTAATGATGGATGGGGCAAGAGAGTGTGGCAGGACTAGGTTAAGTACCAGCCATTGGCATGTAGTAGGTTATACAGTGGAACACCGAAGAATTGGCAGGACTAGGTTAAGTACCAGCCATTGGCATGTAGTAGGTTATACAGTGGAACACCGAAGAATTGATGCCTTCAAACTATGGTGTTGGAGAAGACTCCTGAAAGTCCCTTGGACAGCAAGGAGATCAAACCAGTCAATCTTAAGGGAAATCAACCCTGAATGCTCATTGGAGGGACCGATGCTGAAGCTGAAAGTCCTGTATTTTGGTCATCTGATGCAACACTTGACTCATTGGAAAAGTCCCTGATTCTGGGAAAGGTTGAGGGCAGAAGGAAAAGAGGGCATCAGAGGATGAGATGGTTGGATGACATCACTGATGCAATGAACTTGAACTTGGGCAAACTTCCGGAGATGGTGAAGGACAGGAAGGCCTGGCATGCTGTAGTCCATGGGGTCGCAAAGAGTTGGACACAGCTGGACAGCCGAACAACAACAAGGTTATACAATAGGTTGTATAATCTCTTCGTGATCCTGGGAGTTTGTGATTATTAACCCCACTAGAGTTTAGCACAAGAGGAGCTAGGGGCAGTGGTGGGGTTCCAGCCCTGGGGTACTTGTTCCTGAACTTGGTTCACTCCTTGTGCACTGCAGCAGGGAGGGGTGAGAATAGTTTCCTTCTGCAGTGTTTGGAGAGAGAAAGAGTTGGAAGAAAACAGGCGGCTTGTGGCCAAGGGAGGCTGACCTCTTCCCTGGCTTGTTTGTGTGGAATTTGATAAAGAACTCTGCTACCACAAAGGTCTTTGGATCGGTTTGGCCCGCGCTATTTCCAAAACACGCTCTCTTGGCAGGGTTCACACAACACGGTACTTGCTTTCCCTGGGTTGAGGGTTCAGGCCTGTCATTCATCAAGCACTAGCCAGTGTCAAGCATGGGTACCGGAGATGGGTATGGGTGAGGCCCCTGCATTTAAGGAGCCTGGGGTCCACTGGGTAGAGAAGAGCAGGTGGACACGAGAGAGGTGTGAGCATGTGTGCAAGCAGCTAAGGAGGGGGTGATTAACGGGAAGCAGGCCTGGCCTTTGGGAGTTTATAAAACCAGCATATACAGAGAGAGTGGTCAGGTGGTAAACTGGCAGGATGGCAGCCACCATGGGTCACTGCAGAGGAGATCAGAGAGGTTCAGGACCGCTCTGTGCAGTGAGGAAGGGATGGGCCTTCTCTGAGTGCTCATCAGGAAGCAGGCACTGTTTCTCTAGGTACATTATTTCATTGATCTTCACTTCATTTATCTTCTTAGCTTCACTTTATCTTCTTCATTTATCCATCTACTTCCCTGATGGCTCAGTGGGTAAAGAATCTGCCTGCAGTGCAAGAGATGCAGGAGATGCAGGTTCGATCCCCGGGTCAGGAAGAGCCCCTGGGGAAGAAAATGGCAACCCACTCCAGTATTCTTGCCTGGAAAATCCCACGGACAGAGGAGCCTGGTGGGCTGCAGTCCATGGGGTCACAAAGAGGCGGACACAACTGAGCAGCTAACACTTTGACAACTANCCACTCCAGTATTCTTGCCTGGAAAATCCCACGGACAGAGGAGCCTGGTGGGCTGCAGTCCATGGGGTCACAAAGAGGCGGACACAACTGAGCAGCTAACACTTTGACAACTACGGTGAGCCTGTTGCGATGAAAGTCACCATCCTGGGGCCTCACTGGCAGCCCAGTGATTAAGACTTGAAGTGCACTTCCTTCCAGTGCAGGGGGTACAGGTTCAATCCCTGGATGGGGAGCTAAGATCACACATGCCTTGCGGCCAAGAAACCGAAACATAAAGCAGAAGCAACATTGTAGCAAATTCAGTACCAACTTTAAAAATGCTTCATTCATATCAAAAAATCTTTAAAAAGACATGAAAGCCATCATCCTGTAGATAAGGAAATTGGAACTCAGGTTAAGAGACTTGCTCAAGATACCCCAGCTAGGGATTTCCCAGGTGGTCCAGCGGTTAGGACTCCTGTGCTTCCACTACAGTTTGATCCCTGGTTTGGAAACTAAGATCCCACAAGTGGGGTGGCGCAGCCCAAAGGGAAAAATAAAGATCCTGCAGTGGGTAAGTGGCAGACCAGGCCCTTGAGGTCACACCTGTCACACTGTTAAGCCTAAGAACTCAGCTCTAAGGCATCTGTCCTGTTGCTGCCTCCAGGCAGGAGGCTGTGTTGTGAAAGTAGAGTTACAGTTAGAGGTGGGCGGGGTGAGTGGGGCAGGGGAGGCTGGCAGAGGAGGGCCCGGGAGGTACAGCAGGGGAGGGTGTTGTGAGCGGATCTGGGGTGGGAGACGGCAGGAGGCATATTGAAGAAATGCTGTGAGCCTTCCTGCCGGGGGGATGCAAAAGTGGCGAATCAAAGATGACCCCTAGGTTTCTAGCCTTTGTCACAGTGGTCTTTGGACACCTGATGGGTATTAACTCTGCCACGGGAGGGGAGGGGAGGGGAGCTCTGTAGTCAACAGCTCACGAAATGCTGGTTAACCCAGATGAAGCAGGTTTCTCTGTTTTTTTAATAGGCCTATTTTTTTTTTTTTTTTGTCATACCGCTTAGCATGTGGGATCTTAGTTCCCCAACCAAGGATTGAACTGAGCCTCCTGCCTTGGAAGCAAGGAGTCTTAACCACTGGGCCATCAGGGAAGTCCCTCTGCTGTAGGCCTTCTCACGGCCTGTGGTGCTGGGGGCATCTTTACAAACGGGAGAGCAGGCAGCAAGCCTCGGCAGCAGCTGCATTGACCGGGGGAGAAGGGTGGTTCCTTGAAGGCCAGAGCTGTGTCTTGTTCATCTCTGCCTCCCCCTTGTTTTAGAAAAAGGCCTTTAGGAAATGTGAGACATTCAGGCGATGTTGGAATGAATGACCGAAAGGATGGAGAGCCAGTTCAGGGGGAAGGTGGAGGATAAATTCCAGACAGCACTTGTGTTCAGAATGGGGTTAGGCTCAGTTGTGCTTCTGTTCCACAAGGCAGGTGGCGGCGGGGAGGGCGGGGGGGGGTGGTCTGTCCATGTCCAGGTGGCTTTGGGAATTCCTTATGGAGATCCTCATGGCCAGGAATGCGATTGATTCTTGATTGTAGAGTCCAGACCTGTGGTTTAGCCCAGGCTGCTCATTAGAATTATTTGGGAAGCTTAAGGCATAGTCATGCTTGGGTCTCTTTAGAAATTCTTTGTTCTTTTGGTCACGCCAAGTCTCAACCACTGGGCTGCCAGGGAAGTCACAATTCTTGAAATAACATGATAATAATGGAGGACAGATTAAGCAGTGGCCAGGGGCTGGCTAGGGATTTACGGGTGAGTGTGGTTATAAAAGGGTGGCACAGGGAGCCCTGCTGAGACGGAAATGCTCTGTCTCAATTGCAGTGGTTCCATAAACCCACATGTGGGGTGAAACGGCAGAGAACTGTGCACACGGGCACACGTGGAAGGAATGGAGTGCAGCTCTGTGGACTGCACCAGTGCAGATGTGGTGCAAAACATCTTAAAGATGCTACCGTTGGTGAAAACCAGCTGAAGGGTACGCGGGACCTCACTACATGGTTTTTTTATTGTTGCTGTTGCAACTTCCTGTGAATCTATAATTATTTCAGAGTTTAAAACATCACAAATTATGGGCAGTGCTATCAAGGAAACCCAGAAGGGACTGTGACGGAGATTGAGAGGAGAACCATTGAATGGGGCAGCAAAGAGAAGTGATTACCCAGAGATGATCTTTAAGGCGAGAGTGAAAGGATGAGGGGCCAGAGGGGAAACACTCAGCTGTGCTGGCTTTCCTCAAAGGAGACTCCACAAGGAGGAGCCTCCTGGCCAGATATGTCAGAACGTCTCTGGACAGAACAATGCTTGGAAGGAATGTCTTGCTGTTCCTTCTCCCCTCCTCTCCTCCCTCCCCTTCAGTCCCTTCGGTTGATGCTCTTCCCTCCTCTTATGCCATCAGCCTGGACAAACTGCTAGATGCTGGTCTCTACACTGGAGAAGTGACTGAAATTGTAGGCGCCCCGGGTAGCGGCAAAACCCAGGTACACCTGCAGTCAGCAGCCAGGAGGGTTGAGGGAGGTGGAGGCACAGTCCTGGATCTCTGGGGAAGCTTCTGCCAGGATGCTGTGATTTCAGAGCTTGGAAGAGAGAAGACGGGTGGTGAGGAGTGGGACTTGAACTTGCGTCTCAGGGCCCATTCGCGCCTCTGGGATCTGGACGAGATTTGGTGGGGGAGCTCCCGTTCTGGGCCCTTCTTGAGGGCTCAGGTTCACCCAATGGCCCGTCTCTACTCAGGTATGTCTTTGTGTGGCAGCAAACGTGGCCCATGGCCTGCAGCAGAACGTCCTCTACATTGATTCCAACGGAGGGCTCACAGCCTCCCGCATCCTCCAGCTGCTTCAGGCCAGGACCCCAGACGAGGAGGAGCAGGTAAAGGGCAGGAAGGTTGGGTTCCTTGGAGGTTCTGACACCATAAGACCCCATTATCTAACACGGCAAGAATTTGGACCATTTGGGTGACTAGTCATTTCTGGCTTTGAAACTTGCTGTTCCACTAATGCTTCCTGTAATGTAAAGCCTCCCCTTTATGATGCCGTCCCAGTTGGATGCTACCCACAAGGATCCTTCCTAGAAACCCAACCCCTGGCATCCCTTCTGTGTTTCTCCCCCATATCTTGCCCAGGATAGACACACTGGTCACTGCCACTCCTTCCCGTGGAGCTCTGACTTGGCTTTGCAGCTCAGCACCCAGGCAGCCAGTGTCTTGCGAACTGGCCCAGCAGACAAAGCCCACTGCCATCTGTACCTGAGTCCTTGTGTCTAAGTGCCTCTTCTCTCTCAACCTCAAAAGCCCTCTTCATTGCGCGCGACTCCCGGCTCTTCTTCTCCAAGGCTCTCCCTTCTCTCTCCTGCCCCTTCAGGCAGGAGCTCTCCAGAGGATCCAGGTGGTGCGTGCGTTTGACATCTTCCAGATGCTGGGCGCGCTGCAGGACCTGCGAGGCTCTGTGTCCCAGCAGGTGAGCCTGACCGTCTGCCTTCCCTGCTCCCCGCAGCCCACCTATGCTGTCTGAGTGTGGGCAGGTGTGCAATCTGGTGACTCTAGCTGTGCCTGCCATTCCCAGGATGGGATTTCTGGATGCTTGATTCTTTCCTTTCTCAGTTCTTTGCCTCCTCGTTCACAAGCCCATCTTCCCCACTAAAGAGTAAGCCCCTTCCTTGAGTGCAAGGATCAGTTCCTGTTCATCTCTACATTCTAACTGGGTCCATTCAGCTGCAAATCATAGTCTATCTGACAGACACTTGAACCTTGAGGACATTTAATTATCTCACATAAGTCTGGAGGTTGGCACACCCATAATATCAGGGCTCTAGGTTGGTGTGCCCGATTCTCTGGCTCTTCCCCCTCATGATTGCAGAGTGGCTGCCATGGCTCCGAGCATCATGTCTTCACACATCCATATCCAGGGCAGTGATAGATGCCTCTTTTCTGTACCTCTTTCTCTGGAACCCACCATTACACTTCTCAGTTCCCTTTACATCTAACTGGCAAAAACTGAGTTATGTTTTATGTCCTAGTCCAGAGGTTGGGCGCACCTTCCCTGATGTCAGATTTTCTGCCCAGTGCTTGAACACATTCAGAGTCCTGTTGACAAGGGAGAGAGGTTAGGAATGGCATTTGCGTTGATACCCTGATACACCTGATGGGTGCTTGGATAGGATATGGTGCATGATATATATACCTTTACATTTGGGAGAAACCTTAGAGAGACTAGTTTAATTTATCTTAAACTTTACCTCTCACCCCAAAGGATATCATGTTCCCATGGGCATACCTAGGTTTTGTAACATAAATCATTTTAACAAACTTTAGACCATATAATGGTTGAACGAATACTTCTGCTATACTTCTGAATAGGAATCATAGCAGGTTATGCCTCCCCACGTGTTGAGACATGAAGTAGTCCTGACCTAATCCAACCCTCTTGTTGGAATCGAGCAAAGTGTGGGCCAGAGACATTCAGTGAGTTGCCCATAGTCACCGCATAGTTAGGATAAGAACAAAGCTTAGGGACTTCCCTGGTGGTCCAGTGGTTAAGACTCTGTACTTCCATTGCAAGGGGCACAAGTTTGATCCCAGGTTGGGGAACTGAGATTCCACATACCTCATAGCCAAAAACAAAATTATTATTATTTTTAACATTAAGAGCAAAGCTTATAACCCAAACCTCTCAACTCCCAGGTCAAAAGACTTTTTTTTTTTTTTTAACTGTAGCACTGTTAGATGATATGTATTCTATTGCGTAACAAGTTACTGCAAACTATGACTTACAACAACACGTATTTATTATCTCAGTTTCTGTAGGTCAGAAGTCTGGCCACAGCTTGGCCTGGTCCTCTGCTTAGGGTCTCATTAGGCTGTGATGAAAGTGGTAGGTGGGCTGTGCTTCTTATCTGTAGGCTCAGCTGGGGAAGAACCACTTAGAAGTTTGTTCAGGTTCTTGGCAGAATTCATTTCCTAGAGGTTTCAGCTTCTTGCTGGCAGCTGATTGTTGGCAGAGGCCATCTTCAAGTCCTCAAAGCTGCCACTGTTCCTGCCATGCGGTGCTTTCCATAGGCAGTTCACAGCAAGGCCGCGTACTCCTGTAAGACAGCACATATGTGAGAGCAAGGTGCAACAGGTTGTCCCGTGTAACAATATGATCATGGGCTGGCAGTGCATTCCGTTTGACATATAATGAAGCCTAATCAAAAGAGTGACATCTGGGGCTCCCCTGGTGGTCCAGTGGTTAAGACTTTGCCTTCCAATGCAGGGGGTGCAGGTTCAATCCCTGATCGAGGAGCTAAGATCTCAGTGCTTCGGGGCCAAAAAAATAAAACATAAACCACAAGCAATATTGTAAGAAACTCAATAAAGAGTTTAAAAAGGGTTGACATCAAAAACATCTTTTAAAAAACAGAAAAGAAAGAAAAAATTTTCTGATCAGGGACCATAGGATCTGAGCAGGGATTTCTCAAATTTAATTAGAGTATCTGATATCCTGTGATTTAAACTCTCTCGGTCCATCCAAGTCTTCAGTGAAAGTGCAAGTCGCTCAGTCGTGTCCGACCCTTTGCAACCCCATGGACTATACAGTCGGTGGAATTCTCCAGGCCAGAATACTGGAGTCGGGTAGCCTTTCCCTTCTCCAGGGGATCTTCCCAACCCACGGATCAAACCCAGGTCTCCTGCATTGCAAGCGGATTCTTTACGAGCTGAGCCACAAGGGAAGCCCAAGTCTTCAGTATAATCTCTTATACATTCACGTGAGGGTGGAGGGAAAAGGCATTGCTAGAGTTCCATCGTAGAGAGGCAGCTATATTTGGGGTGGGAGAGGTTATTTCCTTACCAGTTTTTGATAGAGCAGCAGGTTTGTCTGGTAACGGGCGCCCCCTGGAGGCCAGCTTGTTGGTGGCACCTGCTTCCCATCACCGCCCCCCAGGTCAGCAGTTCTTCCGGGACTCTGAAGGTGGTGGTTGTGGACTCGGTCGCTGCGGTGGTCGCCCCACTTCTGGGAGGTCAGCAGAGGGAAGGTGAGTGGTGTGGCAGGGCGCAGGGTGGAGGGTTGTGATCTTGCCTGCCGGCTCTGGAGTCCCGCCTTCGGCCAGCCTGGGCCCCGCTGCCCGCCGTCTTTGCTTTTTCTCCTCCAGGCTTGGCCTTGATGATGCAGCTGGCCCGAGAGCTGAAAACCCTGGCCCGGGACCTCAGTGTGGCAGTGCTGGTGAGGAAGTGGGCTTGGCCAGCCATGCTAGCCTTCTGTCTGGTCCCTGGACTTCACCAAGCGGGGAGGTGTGCTTCCCAGGTGCTCTTTATTTCCTTAAAAGAGCAGCTTCTGAACCCCTAGAGTGACCCTTTGGGAAAGGGTCATAGCCCAACTTCTGTGGATCATCTAGAGTGCCGGACTGTGAGGGGCTCAGACACATAAATAGCCAGGGGATCAGGCAATGTCATTTTTAACACTTCTAAAAAATTAATTATTTGGCTGCGCTGGGACTTAGTGGCACCATGCAGAATCTTTAGTTGCGGCATGCTGGATCTAGTTCTGTAGCCAGGGACTGAGCGGGAGCCCCCTGCATTGGGAGCACATAGTTTTAGCCACCACGGAAACCCAGGGACAGTCTTGTTTTTTACTTTCTTTAAGTCAGGTTTATTGAGGTGTAATTCACACAGAGTAACTTCTCTTTGAGGTTTGATACTGGTGAGATCAAGATACAGAATATTTCAATCACCCCAGAAAGATTCCCCCAGCCCCAGACAATCACTGATTTGGTTTCTGTCCCTTTCTATGAAGCTCTGCCTTTTCCAGAGCTTCATAGAAAGGAATCTTTTTTCTTTTAGAGTAACTTTTTCTGCTTATGGAGTAATTTTTTGAAAGTCTTCACGCTTCCCATAGAAGAAGGTAACAAATAGTTAAAGATAAGTGTCCAGTTTGTAATCAGTCTCCACATCCACAGAGACCATAGTAGTTTTTTTTTAATATACCTTCATTGAATCTTTTTTCTCTGCCTATATACATATACTTTTAATCAACTTTCCAACTAAACTGTAATCTTGTGTTCTGTTTTTTTTTTAAAGGACACCATTTCTCAAATCTTTTAATAGATTAAGAATGCCACTTTTAGCAGCTGCATATTTGGGGTGGGGGCTGCGCTGGGTCTTTGTTACTGATTTAGCAGCTGCATATTTGGGGCGGGGGCTGCGCTGGGTCTTTGTTACTGGGCACGGGCTTTCTCTAGTTGCGGCGAGTGGGGGCTACTCTTCGATGAGTTGTGCAGGCTTCTCACTGCGTGGCTTCTCTTATTGTGGAGCGCGGGCTCTCGAGCACAGGCTCAGTAGTTGTGATGCAGGCATTAGTTGCCCTGCATCATATGGAATCTTTCCGGAGCAGGAATCAAACCCGTGTCTTAACCACTGACCACCAGGGAAGTCCCGGCATCGTGGTTTAGTGGCAAGAGCTCTGTGCAGGTCAGGAGCCCAGGGTTCTGACTCCAGACTGGTGATGAGTCATGGAGCCTTGGGGAAATTGTTTCCTTGTACCTGGCCTCAGCTTTCCCATCTGTAAAATGAAGCCATAGGAGCAAATGTCCTCTGTACCAGCACTATGGGTCTATAAGCCTTTGATTCTTTCTGCTGCAGGTGACCAATCACATGACCCGAGATAGGGACAGCGGGCAGCTCAAACCTGCCCTGGGACGCTCCTGGAGCTTTGTGCCCAGCACCCGGCTTCTCCTGGACAGCACTCAAGGCTCAGGATCTCTGGGCAGCCACCGCGTGGCGTGTCTGACCAAATCCCCCCGTCTGGTGAGCCAGCCCCAGGGGAAAGCCAGGAATCCAGGCCCTTGAGGGTGGCTTCTGTGCCTGCAGATGTCTGTGAATTCCTGAAGGCTGAGACCCTGCAGCCAAGGAAGCTACCCACATGGGCTGCTCAACCCAAACACTCACGCTTCCCTCCTGTCTTCTTCCAGCCAACAGGTTGCCAGGAGACGGTGGACTTAGGGAGCTGGGGGACCCCAGCGTTCCAGGGAGATCACAAAGGACACTGGGAACAGAGCCCAGTGTTCCAGGGAGATCACACGTGACGGTGCTGTTGATGGGGGACGGGGCAGGCCGCTAGGCCCCCAACTCACCTGCACCGTAATGCCTGCTGCTCGCTGCCGGCAGCCCTGCTCTCTCGCTGGGAAGCCATCTCACCCTCAGCTCCTCTCTCCGGAAACACAGTGCTACTGGCAAGAGAGGATGCTCTTGTGGAAGGACTCAGAAATTCGTGCTGGTACCAGGTTTTCTTCCCTTGTTTCTACCACGTCTGTTTCCAGTGGGAGCCGGGTTCATGAACTTGGGCATCTCTGAAGAGGCACTCTGGTGCCTGGACGGATTAACCCTGTACATCACCATCCTACCCTCTATCCTGACACAGTGACTGAGCTTGAGGCCTCTGGCTTGCCTTTGTTTCCCTTCCTTTTTTTTTTTTTCTTTGCCTCTGTTTTTCCATCTGTAAGATGGGGCTGCTTTCCCCCTAACTCTGTCTTTGACTTACTGGGTGGAAGTGACCTTGTAAATGCAACCCATGTTGTGCGCTTAATTGTGTCTGACCCTTTACGACCCCATGAACTGTAGCCCACTAGGCTCCTCCGTCCATGGAATTTTCCAGGCAAGAGTACTGGAGCAGGTTGCCATTTCCTCCTCTAGGGGATCTTCCCAACCTAGAAATTGAATCCGTGTCTCTTGGTGTCTGTTGCATTGGCAGGTGGATTCTTTACTACTAGTGCCAAAACTCTTCCTTATCTAGATCCTGCTCTTAAAAGCATATTAATACAAAAGAAATTCACTGAGCTGCAGAGTCATCTGTTTTCCCCCACAGTCACCGAGTGAGGCCCCAGAGAACCCCTGTTCCTCTTTCCCTCTTGTCGACTTGGTTTCAGACACCTGCGTGCATCACCGTGACCAGGTGAGACCGGGAGCTCACTGCAGTCCCAGGGATATATTCTAACAGGAAGGGAAGATGTGTCCCGGCCCCGGTGAATCCAGCCTCCTGTTTAACGTGCATGGTGCTCTGTGGGGCCCCTCCACGGTACAGAGTAAGCCGAGGTGCTGAACCATGGCCTTGCCCATAAACAGGGGAGAATTTGCACAGTCAATAGAGCCAGCTGGGAAAATTGATGCTGGCGTAAATGATACACGGCAAATCTAGTCCTTTATGCAGAAATTCATTGCCGGTGGCTCCAAGATACAATGTAATTACCCCTCTCTTCCTGCCAGCTGTACCACAGTGTATGAAATAGTCCCCCACCCCCGCCCTGCCCTGGTCTGTTATGGGTGCTGTGACCATTTCTCTGCAAGCTGTAGCCCCGGCTGGGTGGAGGGGAGGACAGCAGGGAGGGGGAAATCAAAGGCAGAACATGATCAGGATTGTTTACTGACCACATTTTTTTAAAGGAAGTTTGCCTTTCTCGGCTTGAGAGCCCGTTGTGTAGTTAATTAGTTGTGTCTTGGCTGCAGGAAGCGGGGTCAGAGTTAGAGGCAGAAGATAAAACATTTACAGATGATGAGCACAGGAGGGATAAAAGGAAGAGGTCTGGAGGACTGGGAGCAAGTGGCAACCCAGCCCGAGGGTATCTGCCTGAGTGAGGACAGACTTGGTGAGCCAAGACTGAAGGAACCCTGGCGCTGGTGCTTCCACAGGCTCTCGGGAGAAATGAACCTGCGGCCTCCTTACTAGGAACAGTGGGTACATAATGGCAGCCTTGTGCATGCAAGTGAAGTTGCCTCAGTTATGTCTGTTGCTACCCCATGAACTGTAGCCCACCAGGCTCCTCTGTCCATGGGATTTTCAAGGCAAGAATACTGGAGTGGACTGCCATTTCCAAGGGATATTCTTGACCCTAGGACTGAACTCCTATCTCTTACATCTCCTGCATTAGCAAGTGGATTCTTTATGACTCGCGCCACCTGGGAAGCTCATTGCAACCATAGTAGCAAACAAAATGTTAAGCTGGGGATGGCACATCCCTGTCATTTGTACCATTTGGGAATCTTGACCCCACGCAGGCATCAGCAATAAGTCAAGCATTCTCTTTCGCCGAGCTCAGAGGCCTTTGCAATTTTCGTTTTTCTCACCACCACCAGTCAGTTGAAATTGATGTTCAGGGTGGAGCCTGGTTGCCATCTCTGCCCTGGGCACATCTGCATGTTTCCTGAATGTGGCGTCAGGTGCTTTGTCCCTGACTCAGTACCCTAGAATTGTAGATTTGAGAGGCCTGTAAAGATCACATGCCCTGGGATTTCCCTGGTGGTGTGGTGGTTGAGAATCAGCCTTCCAACGGAAGGGACACAGGTTCGATCCCTGGTCGAGGAACTAAGATCCCACATGCTGCATCTAAGATACAAGGCAGCCAAATAAATAAAGACGATATGCCCCATCTTGTCATTTAGCCGAGAAGGAAAGTGAGGTCCAAGAGCAGAAATGACAGTCCCAGCGGCAGAACAGGGGCTGGAACCTAGGACTCTGGATTCCTTGGCCAGGATTCTGTGTCCACGTTGCCTTTAGTTTTCAATTGGTACAGTTCCGCCCTCAATGGGGATTTATTCCAGCCAGAGAGCCTCCTCCAGGCAGCCTTTCTGGCCACGAGGAGGAGCACCGTTCACTGTTGCTCCAGACTAGCCCGTGACATTCCAGCAGGACTTTGCCCCTCGCAACTAGCCCTGGCCCTTAGTCGTGGTCTGTGGGATCTAGTTCCCTGACCAGGGATCCAAGCCAGGCCCCCTGCATTGGGAGAGCAGAGCTGTGACCACAGGACCTCCAGGGAAGTCCTGTCTACATCTTACTCAGTGCATCTCGGAGCTGAGCAAGTGCACTTGACCTGCTGCACAGACTTGACTCCTTGAGTAGCCTTTGAATCCTAGCTCTTCCCTGCTTCCCTAGTTTCTGGGTGTAAGAGTCTCAACATAAGCCGGGGGTTTGCAGGAAGACAATAGGTATATGGTGAAAAGGATACAAAGTCGAGGAACAAGATTTACACCTCTAACTTGGTCTTAGCTGTGACACTTACTGTATGCCATTGGATCAATCCGCCTCTTTAAGCCTTTAGTTTCATCTGCTGGGGAATAGGGGAAAATAATGCCTATTGCATAGAATTGCTTTAGGGTCATATAGCTTATGTAAAATGCCAGATACTTTCCCAGGCATATCATAGGCCCTCAGTTGCATATTACTTGAAAGGCTTAGGATACCTGGGAGAAACTGGTTTCCTTCTGTCTAGGCAAGGCCGGCTTCCTGGTAGTGTGACCAGTGCAACTGGTCAGAGCCCCGAGCTTAGTTTAAAGCTCTGCTGTCCATCAACAGAGGAATGACTAAAGAAGACGTGGTATGTAGATGCAGTGGAACATTACTCTGCCACAAAAAGGAACATTAAAATGCCAGATACTTTCCCAGGCATATCATAGGCCCTCAGTTGCATATTACTTGAAAGGCTTAGGATACCTGGGAGAAACTGGTTTCCTTCTGTCTAGGCAAGGCCGGCTTCCTGGTAGTGTGACCAGTGCAACTGGTCAGAGCCCCGAGCTTAGTTTAAAGCTCTGCTGTCCATCAACAGAGGAATGACTAAAGAAGACGTGGTATGTAGATGCAGTGGAACATTACTCTGCCACAAGAAGGAACAAAGTTGGATCATTTGCAGAGACGTGGATGGACCTAGAGACTGTCATATGGAGTGAAGTAAATCAGAAAAGCAAATATTGTATATTAACACATGATTGGAATCTAGAAAAATGGTATAGGTGATATTTGTCAAGCAGAGACAGATGTATGGATATCGAAGGGGGAGAAGGGAGTGGGAGGAGTTGGGAGATTGGAATTGACATATATACACTATTGATACTGGGTATAAATAGATAACTAATGAGAACCTCCTGTATAGCAGAGGGAACGTGACCTGATTCTCTGTGGTGACCTCAATGGGAAGGAAATCCCAAAAGGAGAGGATATATGTATACGTATAGCTCTTCACTTTGCTATACAGTAGAAACTATCACTAGAAACACAACATTGTAAAGCAGCTATGGGTGCGTGCTAAGTGGCTTCAGTTGTGTCTGACTCTTTGCAACCCCATGGACTGTATCCCTCCAGGCTCCTCTGTCCATGGGATTCTCCAGGCAAGAATACTGGAGTGGGTTGCCATGCCCTGCTCCAGGGAAAGCAACTATACTCCACTAAAAATTAATTTAAAAGATGCTTTTCTATTGCCGTTCAGAAATTCTTATTACTGTTTGAACAAGGGTCCCACATTTGCACTGTCCCCTGAAAACTCTTATTTATTTAATTTTTGGCTGTACTGGCTCTTCACGGCTGTATATGGACTTTCTCTAGCTGCCACGAGCAGGTGCTGTGTGGGCTCTAGAGGGCGGGCTCAGTGGTTGTGGCACACGGGCTTAGTTGCCCCGTGGCATGTGGGATCTTCCCGGACCAGGGATCAAGCCCATGTCCCCTGCCTTGGCAGGTGGATTTTTAACCACTGGACCACCAGGGAAGTCCTGAGTTGAACTCTTGTATCAGCCCTTCATCTTGGCAAACATCCTACCATTGATTTCTTAGGGACTGACTCAATGGACATGAGTCTGAGTGAACTCCGGGAGTTGGTGATGGACAGAGAAGCCTGGTGTGCTACGATTCATGGGGTTGCAAGAGTCGGACACAACTGAGTGACTGAACTGAACTGAACTGAATTCAGCCAGAGGATAATTTCCAGTAGAAAAACTGGAGTTAGCATCCTGTGTCTATCGACTGATAGACTTTAGTGTTCCATTCTGGGATAACCTACACAGCCTCTCTCAGAAAGCAATACTTTATATTTTACAAAACTTACTGGTTAAAAGAAGTTGAGAGGGGGCTGATGAAATGGAATGATGATTTGGGATTTTGGTAGGTTAGTCACTAAGTTCGGAGAAGGCAATGGCACCCCATTCCAGTACTCTTGCCTGGAAAATCCCATGGATGGAGGAGCCTGGTAGATTGCAGTCTGTGAGTCGGACATGACTGAGCAACTTCACTTTCACTTTTCACTTTCACTTTCATGCATTGGAGAAGGAAATGGCAACCCACTCCAGTGTTCTTGCCTGGAGAATCCCAGGGACAGAGGAGCCTGGTAGGAGGCCATCTATGGGGTCGCACAGAGTTGGACACGACTGAAGCGATTTAGCAGCAGCAGTCACTAAGTTGTGTCTGACTCTTGTGATCCCATGAACTACAGCCCATCAGGCTCCTCTGTCCATGGGATTTTTCAGGCAACAATCCTGGAGTGGGTTGCCATTTCCTTCTCCATTGGGATTTTGGAGTCAGGAGAAAATCTAGGTTCAAAACCCTGCTGGCCTCTTCCTGGCTAAATTACCTCGACAAGGTAATGTCTCTGTCTCATTGGTAAAATATATGTTGCAGAGGAATTACATTTTCCTCGTTGGTAAAATAAATGTCTCAGGAAATGAAACAGATAATTTATGTAAAGTGCTTGCTGCAGAGTCTGGCACATAGTAGGTGCTCAATCACCATTAATTCTTCCAGCTCGTGCCAAACAACAAAAATCAGGGCTCTAGGACTACAAGCCACTCTGCTACTAATACAAGAAATAGTATGATTTATTTTTTCATTGCCGTTTGGGGAAAGGTACGTGCTTCATAAATATGTATCGGAAAGTACTTAGCAAATGAGTAGAAATAATAAAAATACGTCAAAGTAAACAGCTCCTATAAATATGTCACTTGGTAGACAAATTAGTGTTTTATTACTACTAAATACTATTGCTTGCTGAAAAGGATTTCACATTACTTGCACAACGGGTACATTATGGAGTGCCTCTGCGGAAGGGCATGATAAAGATGAAAAATAATGATGGTGATAATATGAAAGGTGGAGAAAGGAGGTGTGTGGGTAAATGCAGCTCTGAGCCCCTCCTTGCTTTAGCGACATGCATATTAGTTAGCAGCATTTCAATGATTTAGCTGTAATACAGACCAGAGGGCCCAGAAAAAATGATTTCCATTGGATGTCATGAATTCTGACTCCAATTATCAGGCCCATCAGTGGCTTAAGTGCACTCCCTTTCAGAACTGTGCACTTAAACTTAAAAACTAAGCTTACAAAAAGACATCTCTGGGTCTCACCCCATCCTTGTTCTGGACCTATTAACTTTCTATGATAATAATTAACATCAAGAGAAGGAGAGTTTGGGTGGGAAATAGATGTGCCTTAATCACGGGTCACAAAGCCCTTTCAGAAATGAGAGAGATGGAATCTACAGAGAAAAGTAGTCAGAGAAGGGAAAAGAGGAGACAATAAATGCCTTTGCGGGGGGAAGATAAACCCCTGGGGAGAAGCAGAGGGAACAAGGCAGTGCATCAAGGAAAGTGACCAAAATAGCCAGACAGGAAAAAGATGGGCACAGTTAATTCAGGGGCTGGAGGCCGTCAGCAGGCCAATCTTTCCATGTGTTCCTGGTGGTGGAAAGACCTGGTTTCAAATTCCAGTTTGGCCTTTTCCTAACTGTGTGGCTTAGGGTAAATTTCTTAAAAGGAAGATTTTCATTAACAACATGGAAATAGGTCGTGACATTGTACAGGAGACAGGAATCAAGACCATCCCCAAGAAAAAGAAATGCAAAAAAGCAAAATGGCTGTCTGAGGAGACCTTACAAATAGCTGTGAAAAGAAGGGAAGCGAAAAGCAAAGGAGAAATGGAAAGATATACCCATTTGAATGCAGAGTTCCAAAGAATAGCAAGGAGAGATGAGAAAGCCTTCCTCAGCGATCAATGCAAAGAAATAGAGGAAAACAATAGAATGGGAAAGACTAGAGATCTCTTCAAGAAAATTAGAGATACCAAGGGAACATTTCATGCAAAGATGGGCTCAATAAAGGACAGAAATGGTATGGACCTAACAGAAGCAGAAGGTACTAAGAAGAAGTGGCAAGAATACACAGAACTGTATAAAAAAGATCTTCACGACCCAGATAATCATGGTGGTGTGATCACTCACCTAGAGCCAGACATCCTGGAATGTGAAGTCA
>SJYX01009054.1:112618-228687 GCA_006410675.1 Oreotragus oreotragus
AAATATGCAGATGACACCACCCTTATGGCAGAAAGTGAAGAGGAACTAAAGAGCCTCTTGATGAAAGTGAAAGAGAAGAGTGAAAAAGTTGGCTTAAAGCCCAACATTCAGAAAACGAAGATCATGGCATATGGTCCCATCACTTCATGGCAAACAGATGAGGAAACAGTGGAAACAGTGGCTGACTTTATTTTTTTGAGCTCCAAGATTTCTGTAGGTGGTGATTGCAGCCATGAAATTAAAAGATGCTTACTCCTTGGAAGGAAAGTTATGACTAGCCTAGACAGCATATTAAAAAGCAGAGACATTACTTTGTCAACAAAGGTCCATCTAGTCAAGGCTATGGTTTTCCTGTGGTCATGTATGGATGTGAGAGTTGGACTGTGAAGAAAGCTGAGCGCCGAAGAACTGATGCTTTTGAACTGTGGTGTTGAAGAAGACTCTTGAGAGTCCCTTGGACTGCAAGGAGATCCAACCAGTCCATCCTAAAGGAGATCAGTCCTCGGTGTTTATTGGAAGGCCTGATGTTGAAACTGAAACTCCAATACTTTGGCCACCTGATGCGAACAGCTGACTCATTTGAAAAGACTCTGATGCTGGGAAAGATTGAGGGCAGGAGGAGAAGGGGACGACAGAGGATGAGATGGTTGGATGGCATCACCGACTCAATGGACATGGGTTTGGGCAGACTCTGGGAGTTGGTGATGGACAGAGAGGCCTGCCATGCTGCGGTTCATGGGATTGCAGATTCGGACACAACTGAGTGACTGAACTGAAGTGACGGATGGACTTCCCTGGTGGTCCAGTGACTAAGACTCTTCACTCCCAGTACAGGGAACTGGGGTTCGATCCTTGGTCAAGAAACTAGATCCCACATACTGCACAATTAAGAGTTTACATGCCACAATTAAGACCCTTCGCAGCCAAATAAACAAATATTGAAAAAAAAAAACATGGGAATAATAGTAATCAGTTTGCTGGGTTGTAAAAACTGGAAATAATTCTTGTAAAGTGACAGAGTCTGCGTGTATAAATGATATCATCTTACTCCACTTTTCTTTGTGATACTGCTTATGTTAAAATACAAATTGTTCAGGACAACCCTGAGAGGTCTCCATAGGAAAGTAAGCCATAAGAAAATTAGTCCACCGTGGCTAACAATTCCCCATGCAACTCTAGTGCTTTGCATTAATGGTTTACTGTGTGTATACCTAACTGTTCAGTTTTGCTTTGCAACCCCACAGACTGTAGCCCACCAGGCTCCTCTGTCCACGGGATTATCCAGGCAAGAATACTGGAGTGGGCTGCCTTCTCCAGGGGATCTTCCAGACCCAATAATGGAACTCACCAACCTGCATTGGCGGGCAAAATTCTTTACTACCAAGCCACCAGGGAAGCCCCCTTATAGTTTGCTAAGCACTTCTGAATATATGTATTGGTTTATTTAATCCTCATAACAACCTGCCTCACACCAACAGTACCAATTTCTTCAGGGATGAGGCAAGGAGAGTTCAGAAATGTTAAGTACCTGCTGAAAGGTACCCAGTTGGGGTGGGTTCCTCCCTACAGAGTCATCTTCATTCTACCAGGGCCTCCTTCTGAGGAGTTTCCTCACTTTCTTAAGGTGAAATTAGCTAACTCTTCGCCCTTAGACTGGGAAATGCTTGTGAGGGAGGTGCCATAGAGTGCATGCGACAAACATGGGTTTTGATGTCCTTCAGATCTGGCTTCTAATACCTCCCAACCATGGGACCTTGAATTAGATAGTGAACCCCAGTGGGCCTGGGTTTCTTTCATTGTAATTTGGGGGAGCCATCACTTGCTGATAGCCGTTGTGCTATCAGGAACAATGGGATATGGAAGTGAGGCAGCTTTCAAAATTTTCTTTTGAAACGAGTTCTGTCTGAGATGTTACAGGACTTGCTTAGGCTCTCCAAGCTGGACCACGGTTTGGACCCTTCAGCTCCCCGCGCAGAGTGCGGTGACCCTCGTCGACTTGGAAGCAGCAGATGCCCCGACAGCGGAGTAGCATCGCCACACACATGGGCTCAGGCTCGTGGGCCGGGGTCGGCCGCCCGCGGCCCGGGGCTCCGCCAGGGGGCGCGCGCGAGCGCGGAGGCCGCCCTCTGGTCTGCCGCGCGCCTCCGGCCTCTCTATGGTGGCTCGGGCGCGGCAGGAGAGGCGGCGGCGCGCTCCCGAGGGGGCGGGGCCTGCGCGAGGGGCGGGGCCTGCGCGAGGGGCGGGAGCGACCGGCCCCGGCGGCTGGGGATGGCTGAGGGGCGGCGGGGGGGCCAACTTCCTGGGGCCGCCCGCGAGGATGTGGCGACCGCCCCCCGGCGCCCCTCAGCCCCAGAGACGCCGCCGCGGCGCAGCCCGCAGCGCCCCTGCCTGAGGCGCCCGCGGCCCGGATCCGGCCCCTCCCCTCCCCTCCCCTTCCCCTCCCAGGTGCGGGGCAGGGCAGGCGGCCGCGACAGGTGAGGAGGCAGCGGCGCCCGCGCTGGGGTCCGCGGGGCGCCCGGCCTAGGCTGGGCTTCTGGGGGAGTCCGGAGTCGGGGAGCGCTGCTCGGCCACGGGGTCTCGCCAGGCTGTGGTCCTGGGTGGGGGCGGGGGCGCCTCCTCTGTGCGGGGCGCGGCCTGAGACGCTCGCTGCCCACACGGGATGAGGGGAAGTCCTCCGTCGCTGAAAAGTCTGCGCATTCAAGGTAGCCCGCACCTGTCCCATTAAAAAGTGCCCCTCACGGAAGCACTTCACCTGTGGGGGCACTAACGGGAGACGTGTGTTATCATATATCTCCAAACGCCCTACCCGATCGGCAGGTTCAGTTGGCTGGTGGGGGTGGGGGTGGGGGAAAGATGCGGCTTTTGAAGCAGGAGAAACTGAGGCAGGTGCGCGCGGCGGCCTGCGTTCAGCAGCTAGCGTGACCCTACTTTCCAGGGCAGGAGCCCCGCGGGCTTCTCGGAAGAAGGTGGAGGCTGGAGTTCGGAGGCTCGATGGAGAAGTTTGGGGATATGCTTCTCCCACCCACGTGCCCCCCTCCCCACCTAGGGGCCACTGGTGGAAGTTGGCGTCTGTTCCCCTGAGGTAACCTGTAGGAGGCCGCCAGTGGCCAAGACGGAGAGGAACGGTGGGGCCTCTGCAGCTGGGTTGCCCACGAGACATTTGACCAGACATGGGGAAGAGTGCTGGACCCGGGGAGCCACAGCCTCGCAGGCTTCTGTCTGCTCAGAGCTTGATGTCAGGCTGGCTGAAGATAGAAACAACAGTATACTTTTTCCTTTCTGTTGGCCTGTCATTTGTTCTAGGGAAAAAATTGCTTGTGTAATCAAGGAAGAGTGTACCATGCTCCTCCCCGTCTACCCCAGGGAAGAATTACTGTTAGCTCCGATAGAGGGCTTCACCCACAACTGTCACTTTGCCTCCTGGCTAAAGGCCACCAGAAATTAAGGAACAAACATCCCCAGGTGTTCTGTGGCCTTCTAAGAAAGTAAGTTTCTTGCCCATCCCGTTTTACACGTGGTTTGGAGGGCAGACACCTCCTGTCACCCCCCGTAGGCTGCAGCTTGTGGGGAGTAGTTGCTTTCCCAGTGACAGTTCAAGGTAGTGTGGCCAAGGTTGTCCACTTACAGGAACATTTTTCTAGGAATGGAAGCAGGCAGGGGACACAGTGCTGACCGAGTTTGTGTTTGGAATTCTAGGATTGGGAGCTAGTTCAGGGGATTTCGGGTTTGACGACTTCTTTATCCTTTTTTCTTGATTGTTTTGCCTCACATTCAAGGAAATAAATGATGGCAAGCTTTGCTGAAACTCTATAGTGTATTTCCTCATAATTCCAGACTTCAGAGTACAGGTCATAAATTACAGTTTATTTAGAGGTGTTATTTTCTAAAGTTTGAAAATTGGGTATGACAGTTACAGTTTGATGTGGCAAGCCTAACTGTAGTAACTTGATTGTGCATGAAGGAGGTTTCCATGTAATCTTGGACACACACACACACATTTTAATGTCTGTTTAGGAAGATCAGCCCACTAGAAACTTCCATATTGATCAGGAAGACAGCTGTTATCCAGACTGTTTACCTTGGGGTCAGGGATTGTAAATCTTTGAAACTGACTTAATTTAACCCATTGCTAAAGTAGCATACACAAAAAGAGAGCTGTTCTCAAAAAGGTTAGAAATTAATTTGTTTTTAAAATTTTCTCATGACTAAGCCAGTTGATACCACTCTGCTTAGCACTATCTTAAGACAGCAGTGGAAAACCCATTTTCAGTGACCAACATTGAAAAAGACAACAAACAGCAGCAAGAACAAAGAAAGGGTACAGTTTCTTCCCTAATTACCTGTCCATTGTGATGTTTAGTACACAAAATGTGTTATGCCTAGAACTTTCTGAAAACACCCTCGTAAACCCAAGCAGAGTTAAGGAAACTAATTCCATCTCAATTTTTTATTCTTAGACCCTTTAATAAATACTGCTGTTGTTTTAAAAGATTAGAGACTTTTGTATGAAACTTGTACTGGCTATAGGGTTTATGTTTTGAGAGGAAAGATTTAACCTCTGCACCTTAAAATCTCATAACCTCTGCAATACAGAATTGAGTTATAATTTAGAGTTTAAGGAGAATGCATAGTTTAAATCACTGTTGCTGAAGCCGCGAGGTGTGAGCTTCCTCATTATTGCTTGGTAGTGGTTACTGGTTATTATTTTTGTTTGGTTACTGATTATTGGTAGGTGTGACTTGTGTTTATGTAAGAAAGATTATGGCAATCTGAAGGACAGTCTTTTTCTAGGCAATCACAAATTTCCATTCCTTCAGTAGGGAGATGGTGTGGTCCCTTTCTTGTTTTGTGAGTTTATATTACTTGGAGTTTTAAACCCCTAAAACCTGTTGGGCTCTTAATAGAGTGTCCTATTGTATCTTACTTGAAAGCCATCCTAGATGGTTTGGAATCATTGGCCTAACGTGTTGAAAGACTTTAGCTCTCCCAGTTTCCAGGATTTATCTGCTGTGGTCAGGACAGTGGTTTTATCTAATCCTCATGATGCCATTCTTAGCTTAAACCCATTATCCTCCTTTATCTTTGTTAAGACTGTCATGAAGTTTCTCTGCTTTCTCTAGTTCAGGGTGACTGTTCCACTTGTTTGATGCATTTGGGCCCATTAACATTCAGAATTGGAGCGGTTGGTTAAGAGAACCTACCTGTTTTTAAACATTTTCCTTTTTCAAGGCAAGCATAAAAATCTTGAGTTTCCTCTGGGGAAAATCAGCTCTTTAAAAATCTAATAGGAAAACAAAAGCTGGTTTTTCCAGCTTTTTACCAGTATGATTATTCTTAATCTTTTCTTCTATTCTGGTTTTGCCAGTACAGTGACTAGTGAATGATGATCCAGAGGCACGGGAAAACCCAAGATCTACCAAATCATCAAAAGAAGGTCACATCGTATTCAGTGTAGCTTTAGCCTTTTTAACTAAAAAGCGAGTTTTATTACAAGGAGTTCCCAAAGCCAGCCACTCCTTGAAAGATTCACTACATAGCAGTTTTGTCACTGAGGGGTTCTTTAAAAATACAGATTTCCCAGCTCCACCTCCTGAAGTGTTTTTTTGTTTTTGTTTTGAGTGGATAAGTGATGACCGAGAATCTGTATCTTAAAAGCCACTCTGGGCAGCTACTTACAAAAAGCTCCCCGAGAGATTCTGATCTGCAACCGGTTTTAGGAACCAGTGTTGCATCGCTTTGAAATTCTTTATAAATTGGTAGTCCCTTTAAAAGCGTCATTATGTTATTCAGGATGTTTGATTTGCTAGAACAGTCCATTTCCGAGTCATGACAGATAACAAAGAGCTTTTATAACTTTTATGTAAATTACTTTCCAGAGGGGCCCTGTCTGCCGTATTATCTGTCAGGAGTCATGAGGGAGGGTTGGTGAGAGTAGCTTCCTGTATTTCCTGAGTGGACAAACGAATGATAATGTGGAAACCACTGGAGGACTGATCAGTGTTGCATAGCCTGGTCATCCTCTGTATATAAGATTTTAAAATAAAGCCAGTTTGCCAGATGTTTCATTTCTACATTAACTGAAGCGCTTATTGGATATAATGGATGCTTAATAGGCAATAAAATTTAGTCACAGGTCCTTTGCCGAGTTCATGGAAGGAAGAAAAGGTGAAAACCAGAGCCCTCTGAGTTAAAGCAGAATGGGGCACTTAATACGTTAGGGAATTGAATTTGGGGGAAATGTAACAATTTAGAAAAGAGACAAACCTGGCTTTGAGCCCCCCGATCCTCCACCTCCTGGCTGGAGTTCTTTGTTGCTGTTTAGTCCCTAAATTGTGTTTGACTCTTTGTGACCCCATGGACTGCAGCCTGCCAGGCTCCTCTGTCCATGGGGTTTGCCAGGCAGGAATACTAGAGTGGGTTGCTATTTCCTTCTCCAGGGGATCTTCCCAACCCAGGGATCAAACCTGCGGGTGCTTTAGACACGTCACTTAACCTCTATGGGCTTCCTTTTCTTCATCTGCCAGATGAAAATAATGCCTGGTGGCAGTGATCAGTGGATGAAAAGACAGCAAATCTCTTCTTTGTACATTGTATGGAGCTCAATGAATGTTCTCTTCTCAGAGGATTTTTATTCTGTAGGCTTTAGATATCTTTCGAAATCCAGCCTTCCCCCTGTCTCCTTCCAGGAATATCTACCCGGTCAGCTTTTTTAGAAAATGTATGAAAGAGTGAGGACTCAAGAAGGAGAGAATATGGTAAAGAGGAATGAGTCAGATACTTGAAAAAATTTTTTTTCTTAGAACGAGTGGAGTGTAGGCATATATCCAGAATGACTGCGGGAATAAATTCATGACATTATCCAAATTCTGCCTCCAGTGTCTGGGCTGTAGCCTGGGAGCTCAACTCAGGCTCCCAGGCTTGGGTGGGGAGGGGGGTTCTTTAAATAGCACCTGACAGCCCTTTCTTTTCTCATCTTCCTCTCCCCCCTTCCCTTTTTTTTTTTTTTTTCTTTTTTCCCTCTCTCCTCCCTTTCCCCCTTTTTAAACTGCCTTTCCTTTCGACTTGCCAATCATGATCACAGTAATCACAGATCAGGCTGCTGGGACTCTTGAGGCTAAAAAAGGTTGCTGGTTGCTAACACCTGTCCACCCAGCTAAATGAATAGGATCTTTTGTGGGTAGGAGGTTAAAAAAGCTGATTAGTACAATACTGGCTTAAAGGACCTATTAATGATCTAACATATGTAAATGACCAAGTGATTTTAAGCCATTTTGGAGATTTGTTTCTTATACTCTACGTTCATTTTTTTATATTGAATTAGGATGTTGGCTGGATTTTTCCATGTGTGAATCTGCTTATTGCCCAGACAGACTAATTTTTATCATACTGATTGGGAATCATTTATATTCTAAAGAAGTTTCTGCCCTTAAGTGCCTTTGTGTTGTTCGGCAATGTCTAACTTGTGTGTAATACAATTAAAGTTTTGTTCACTGTGCTGCTGACATAATTAGTTTAATTTCTGCTCCTTATATATTTCTCTTGGCAGCTGGGAAATTAAAATACAAAATTTTGCATAAAACTGCTTTTTTGAGGGGGTGATTTTACTGTGAGTCCAACGGACTTAGGCCCAAGGGTACAGTTTTGAAGATGTCTTACTCAACATTCCTGTAATAGTCTCTTTCTCTCTTAGAATTAATGTATTAAGACCCATAATTGGCTATTCAGGCATTCAGAAGAGACAATGTTTGGCCTTTACCCCGTGATTCTATTTTTTCCTATATCTCTTTTGAGGAAATGTGTGTAGTTTTTGGAAACCCCTAAGTATATTACAGTATATTACATGAGCATGTGAACTTTTTCGAAGACTAGAGAATGGAGTGGTTTTTTCTGATAAGCTGTATTGCTTAATTCTCTCCTCAAATCACCACTCTGTTCTTTTTTAGATCATAGCGTGTGCAGACCTGATGTGAAAGTGAAAAGGCTGTGATGCCTGGCAAATCCTCTTCACAATTTTTTCTGTGATGCGTTTCACAGAGATGGCTATAGTCTTCAGGAGCAGAAGTCTCTCTCAAGGAGACTTTACATTTAATTACGCTAATCCTCACTTAATTTCCTACAGCGTTCTTGGAGAGATTCTCACTAGGCTGCTGATTTCATGGAGTTATGACCTATGAAGGTTTTTATCTCGGTTAAGCCTGCAACCTTTTTTTTTTTTTCCCTGAAGGGAAAGTGACGTTGGACTGGTAATTTCTCCATTGTCCTCTCCCGTAAAAAGATAAGCAAACCCTTTTGGCTCTCTCTGCCTCTTTCAGCATGCATGTGCTGAATTTGAACTTTACAGAATTTTTTTGAGCTGGTGTTACTTGACTTTTAAAAGCTGCCTCTTCTCTAGTGCTACAGATTAAGCCTACATCTCCTAGTTTGACCTTCAGATGGTTTTTCTAGAACAGCATGTAGGAGCACGGTTTCATTATCTCTGGGTTGTGGACTGAGCGGTCATGGACAGAGGAGCCTAGCAGGCTACAGTCCATAGGGTCGCAAAAGAGACGAACAGTGCTGAACAACTGAGCGTGCATCCAGTGGTTGGGTCTCCTAAGACAACCCTTTGTTTCCACCAGGCCAGTTCTCAGGGTAGGGGAAAGCCCCACCCCATTTGAACTACTTGGAGCCAGATTGATTTGCTGAAACATTTTAACTGTCTTGATCCACTTTGATGAAATACTGCCTAGTCATCCTGAAATTTACAGGAAGTTAGGCCTACTGGAGGCTCTGCTGCCCCCGCCCCCACCCCCAGTGGTTAAACGTAATTAGTTAGTAATCAGCACCATTGTTTGTTTGCAACTGCTGGATTATGTTAAAAGATTTAGAAGAAAAGCTTTTCTTAAGGAAATGGAGCAGGCTTCTCTCCCATCCCAGCTTTTTCTTGTTTTCCCCATTCATTTACTTTGAAAAATCTTTCCAGTCTTAGTCCTTTTAAGGCATATGAATCAGTATATTTTATGCAATAAGAAAGCTTCTTGTCCCTCCAGCAATTTCTGTGAATTCCACCTCCCCCTCCCCCCTTTAAAAAAACAAACAACTTTCTTCCTGATTAAGATATCTGCTTGAGAAATAACCAGACCTCATCTTACGTTGTCTTCCAACCTTTTCCTGGGTCTTGAGTCAGTGGTTCCGTAGCCAGTGAATTACGCCCCCTCCTGATCATGCTGAATTATTATCTTCAAGGCATGGAAGAAGATCCACTAGAGGGTGAGCCTTTATTTGAAAATGCTGGATGAAAGGAGTGTTCTGATTTGGGGAAAGAGGGTGGAGTGTTTTCCAGGGCTTTGGGGAGAGTGGGCGCAGCTTTGTTCAGCCAGTTTGAGGAATCCTTAGTCAAGAATGTCTCTCAGGAAGAGGGTGGAATTGCCTTGGGAATGATTTTTGCAGACCAGCAGCCTGTGGTTTGGGCAGTTTGGACTTTATGGAAGTGCAGAGGAACAGTTGGGGGTTAAAATTTTGTGCTGGGGGCGTGGGGTGGGAAGGAATAACTGAGGGACGAGGAGAATTCTTGGGCCTTCTTCTCTCACTTCTGTCTGCCTCTCTACCTCTTGAGCGTGATTAGATTTAGGTGCCATTCTTGGTCATTTTGTCCTATACTGATGGAAAAACCTGCATAGTCATCCTGTGTCACATCTGAAGTTTACCTTGGCCAGTGTTTGCTGCAGAGCGGGTGGGGAGGGACTACCCCAATGCTTCCAGAGGGCTTGACAAGGGCACGGCCACCCTCCCTACCTCCCTCACCATATGGTTGGACCCAGCACTCCAGGTGACTGGAATTACTACTCCCATGCCCATTGATCTAGTTCAGTGTTTCCCAACTGTCTGGACTGGTGACAGAGTTGCCGACCGGCAGCTTGAGGAATAGTGACGTGAACCAGCCAATTAGTGGGGTATTAGACACTTCTGCGGAGAAGGCAATGGCACCCCACTCCAGTACTCTTGCCTGGAAAATCCCATGGATGGAGGAGCCTGGCAGGCTGCAGTCCATGGGGTCACTAAGAGTCGGACATGACTGAGTGACTTCACTTTCACTTTTCACTTTCACGCATTGGAGAAGGAAATGGCAACCCACTCCAGTATTCTTGTCTGGAGAATCCCAGGGACGGGGGAGCCTGGTGGGCTGCCGTCTTTGGGGTTGCACAGAGTTAGACACGACTGAAGCGACTTAGCAGCAGCAGCAGACACAGATACTCATCATCAGATTCCTAAATTTTATTTATCTGAATAAACTTTTCTGTACAGCACATCACCATGTCTCCTGTACTACCAAAGCTAATATTAGAAATGAAAATACATTGACATTTACATCTAATTTGGTTTTTGAGATACCAGCTCTCCACACCTGCACTGTTATTTGTGGAAACACTCAGAAATAGCTGCCTGAAGTCTCTTCTCAGGTCTTCAGAAATAGCACAGACATAAAAATAAGTTACTAGTTTTGTTTGGAAGGGGACTGGTACAAAATTTGAGAGTTCTGAGTATCATGTCAAGAAAGCAGATCTTGATACCATAGCCTGTACATGTTTACGTGTATTTTAATATACATTTGGTCTTCCCAACCAAACAGCATTTTTTTTCCCCTTAATGGGGAAAAGTTGAAACTTGTTGTTACGTATTACTGATATTATAAAAGCGTGTTAAAATATGCTTTCTGTAAGTTTTTTGTCTTTTTAATTTTGACTGTACTGGGTCTTCATTACTGCGCGGGCTTGTCTCTAGTTGCTGCGAGTGGGGGCCACTGTTGAGCTGGGCGGCAGGGGCTTCTCATTGCAGTGGCCGCTCCTGTTGCAGAGCACAGGCCCTAGGGTGCAAAGACTGCAGTAGTTGTGGCACACAGGCTCAACAGTTGCAGTTCCTGGGCTCTAGAGCACAGGCTCCGGGGAAGGCAATGGCACCCCACCCCAGTACTTTTGCCTGGAAAATCCAATGGACGGAGTAGCCTGGTGGGCTGCAGTCCATGGGGTCGCTAACAGTCGGACAGACTGAGCGACTTCACTTTCACTTTTCCCTTTCATGCATTGGAGAAGGAAATGGCAACCCACTCCAGTATTCTTGCCTGGAGAATCCCAGGGACGGGGGAGCCTGGTGGGCTGCCGTCTATGGGGTCACACAGAGTCGGACACGACTGAAGTGACTTAGCAGCAGCAGCAGCAGAGCACAGGCTCAGTAGTTGTGGCGCATGGGCTTAGTTGCTCCTTGGCATGTGGGATTCTCCTGGATCAGGGATGGAATCCGTGTCTTCTGCATTGGCAGGTGGAGTCTTCACTCCTGAGCCACCAGGGAAGTCCGCTTTCTGTAAATTTTAATATACTGATATAAAAAATACTTTTTACCTAAAGTAATTTATCAGGGATTTCACTCAAATCGTGACCTTTAAAAAAAATTTCTTAGAGGCATTAGATTATTACTGCAGTAGATCAGAGTTTTCGTAAGTGTCAGAGTCTCCTGGGTACTTATAAAAACTGCTGTCGGGTCCTTATAAAAACTGCTCTTTCCTGGTTGCTAGCCCACAGCTATAGAATCTGGGAATTTGGGAATGAAGCTGGAGATTCTGATGTAGCTTATCTGCAGACCACACTTGAAAACAGTATTGCTGTCAGAAGGAACCACACATTTAAAAAAATGAACAATGTTGAGAAGTGCTGATATTGGGGGGCTGCCTTTAAAAATTCTGCAGAGGAGGAATTCAAGGCATCAATTCAGTTCAGTCACTCAGTCGTGTCCGACTGTTTGCGACCCCATGAATCGCAGCATGCCAGGCCTCCCTGTCCATCACCAGCTCCCGGAGTTGTGGAAAAAAATCCTGCCATAAATTAACCCCAGTTATACATGGATTTATGGGCAGGGGTTTTCAGGGAGGAGCTCCAACCATTTTATTCTTTTTCAGAATTTATTATTTATTTATTTGGCTATACACCGAGTTCTAGTTGCAGCACTCAGGATCTTTATTTATTCTTGGTTGCGACATGTGGGACCTTAGCTCCCAACCAGGGATTGAACCTGCATCTCCTGCATTGGGAGTGAGGAGTCTTAGCCACTGGACCACCAGGGAAGTCCCTCGTTTTAATTCAACTGATTCAGACAAGCAATAGGGCTAATAAGGAGGGCCCAGTGCCTGAGAAACCAGGAGATGGATGTAAGGAGAGAGAAAATCTGGATACTTTCAGGGATTGAACCTGCATCTCCTGCATTGGGAGTGAGGAGTCTTAGCCACTGGACCACCAGGGAAGTCCCTCGTTTTAATTCAACTGATTCAGACAAGCAATAGGGCTAATAAGGAGGGCCCAGTGCCTGAGAAACCAGGAGATGGATGTAAGGAGAGAGAAAATCTGGATACTTTGAGGTGAGAAAAAATATATATTAGCTGTTAGGGAAAGCAAAAACTCTGCCTCCAGGCTTGTCTCTGAACGGAAGGGTTCTCCTCCCCAGGGAGATGGAGGAGTGTCTTTGGGATGGAGGCGCTTTCACTTAGTCACTGTGAGGCTCCAACGAACTTCTGGCCTCATTTGTCACAGATAAAGAAGTCAGGCTGGCAGAGGGAGAGGTTATTTAGGGCAAGCACGTCGGAATCACAAGCCAGGAAGCAGCGGCAATCCTGTGGAACAGAGGCATCACACAGTGGCTGTTAACGCAAGAGATGCTGAAATTTATTCAGGGAGGGGAAAGACCAAGGGAAAGCTGAGAGAGGAGAATGAGTGAGAATTGGGTTTGATGTACCCAAAGAAGATCATGCTAGAGCATACCATCCTGCATAACTGAGTCTACTGGGCAGGCACAAAGTCGCTATTTGCTCCTTTATTTTTGCAAACTCAGCACTTGACCTTTAGCATATTTTGCCTCCAAGGAGCGAAACACTGCCATAAACAAAGTCCTCCAGAATCGGATTCTTAGAGAGCTGAGGCTGATTCTTCTCAACCTTAAGACGAAAATTAGAGCAAAGGTCTGGTTATCTCACATTCAGAAATTACAGAGCGTCGAGGAAGATGTGCAGTGTGAATTTGATGTTGAGGAAGATTTTTCAGAAGTGAGCTTGGACCTATGGGAGTAAAATCTAAAGCAATGTACTGTCTACCTAAGGTCACACCAGGCAGAGGGAGAATGATTGCTATTTTTTTGTTCTTATTCTATCAATCAGAAAAAGATTCTTTAAAGCAGCAGAAGACAGATGGCATCTTGTCAAGATATTCATTATATCACAGTTTTAAACATTTAAATAATTCATTGTTTCTATTTCAAAATACCAAACTCTTCTGAAATGTATTTTTCTGTTTTCTCTCTCCTACTTTTGCATAGATGCAATGTCAACATATAGCCAAGAACATCAAGAAAAAAATAACCCCTGGTAAATCTCTGTCATGGTATTTGAGTAGAAACATTTGTTACATCAGGTGAACCAGAAACAAATTTCTTAGCCATCAGTTATCTGAGCTTCTCAGGTATTTTAAAAGAAAAACAGTTACCATTCAGTAATCTAAAAGAAGTTAATTGAAGGAGTTGAGTGGAAGGATTCCTTGGACTACAAGTGATGTGAGTTTCACTTCATTCTTGGTATATTAATCCCTGTAACTGCACAGTTTGGTCTGTTTATTGCACTTACTAAAATAGCGATTAAAGCTGTCACTGCTTATAAATTTTCCATTTCCTTTTGTGAATATTTATTCAATGTCTGTCTACCTTTACTAGGCTTTAAATTCTAGGAGAAGAAGACAAGAATTTTATTCTCTGTCACTGGTATTCATTTAACATTTGGTGAGTGANATTCCTTGGACTACAAGTGATGTGAGTTTCACTTCATTCTTGGTATATTAATCCCTGTAACTGCACAGTTTGGTCTGTTTATTGCACTTACTAAAATAGCGATTAAAGCTGTCACTGCTTATAAATTTTCCATTTCCTTTTGTGAATATTTATTCAATGTCTGTCTACCTTTACTAGGCTTTAAATTCTAGGAGAAGAAGACAAGAATTTTATTCTCTGTCACTGGTATTCATTTAACATTTGGTGAGTGAATGCACGAATGATGAAGCAACACATTGTTAGAACTCAGATCACTGCCTCAACTTTCTCTATAATATCACTTGGCAAAGGAAATATGAAAGGTAAGTGCCTGATCATTAACATCATCTCCCTAATTTACTTAAATGAGTAAAACTGGAGAATTTTAAAGGGATAAGTTATGACGAATTTAAAGGGATGAGTTACGAGTTATTTTTTGCATCAGCAGACACCATGCTTCATGCACAGTTCAAAAGAATGGTACTGTGTGTACTGTGCTATTTGGAGAGGAAAAGAGCACTAGGGAGCACACGGACCGGATCCTAATCTCAGAAAGGTAAGATGCCTTGCCGCATAGTAAGGTAAGGAGCCTTCCTGTAACTGTGCTATGAAGTTTTCTTATAAGTGTGCAGTGAACTTTCACAAGGTGCTTTTCAATTTTTGAAACATTTTCACATAATCTCATTTCGTCTACACACTAACAAAAATATTACAGTCCCATTCCCAATCTATCCACTGCAAATGTATAAACCAAAGCAGAGAAAAGTAAGCAACTTTTCCCCAAATTGCAAAGCTGTTAACTGTAAGGAACAGAGCCTTAACTCAGATTCAGCAGTTCTGACTTCAGTTAACTTCTAACTGTGCCATAGTGCCACCTCTGAGACTAACCATGTGCCAGTTTCTTTGAATAAATACTTGCCCTCTACATTTTCTTGCTCAACTTTGTAGTAAAATAGCCTTGAGAAAAAACAGACACATTATCTCTTTATTATTCATAACTGCTTCGAAGGCTAGGTTGGGAGTAGAAAACTGGGGGGCTTTGGGTAGATTACTTCATATTTCAGGGCTCCATCTGTAAAATACAGAGTTTAGATAACTGATTCTAAAGTTCTTTCCAGCTCCCACGTTTAATAATGTTATATGTTTATCTTTTTTATTTTTTGCATACTTACCTTTACTCTTGTCTTCACCAGAACCACATCTATTTTTCTTAAGAGTTTTCCTTTAATTTCTCAAATATATCATAAAATAACATAGATACAAGTGTATTGACGTAGGAATTGGGGAGAAGAAAGCCAAACAGAGGCACAACCAAAGGGCTTCAACAGTCCTATTTTTTTTTTTTTTTTGAAGTCGCTCAGTCATGTCCGATTCTTTGCAACCCTATGGATGGTAGCCTACCAGGCTCTGTGATCCATGGGATTTTCCAGGCAAGAATACTGGAGTGGGCTGCCATTTCCTTCTCCGGGGGATCTTCCCAACCCAGGGCTATAAGATGTGCTAAATGCTTATGGAATCANGGCTTCAACAGTCCTATTTTTTTTTTTTTTTTGAAGTCGCTCAGTCATGTCCGATTCTTTGCAACCCTATGGATGGTAGCCTACCAGGCTCTGTGATCCATGGGATTTTCCAGGCAAGAATACTGGAGTGGGCTGCCATTTCCTTCTCCGGGGGATCTTCCCAACCCAGGGCTATAAGATGTGCTAAATGCTTATGGAATCAATACTGTGCCTATGTTTGGAGAAGTTGAGAGTATAATTAATTAGAAGTTAAAGTTATTCAGTGACTAACACTGCTGTGTTCATTAAATATTAACTCATTTAACCTTAACAGCATTCTGAGGTATTGGTCTCACTTTACAGCAGAAGCACAGGAATGTTAAGTAATTTGTCCAAGTAAACAGCTAGGGAATGGTGGTATCAAAATTTGATTGCAGGGGTTCCCTGGTAGCTCAGTGGTAAAGAATCCACCTGCAGTGCAGGGGGTACAGGTTCGATCCCTGAGTTGGGAAGATCCGCTGGAGAGGACATGGCAACCCACTCCAGTATTCTTGCTCAGAGAATCCCAAGGACAGAGGAGTCTGGTGGGCTACAGTCCATAGGGTTGCAAAGAGTCACACATGTCTAAAGCGACTTAGCATGCACACATGGCCTACTCCAGGGACCAGGCTGATCCCCACTTCACTATACTGTGTGGCTTTAAGGTACTCCCCATTAAGTAGAAAAGATTAAATGAACAAAAAATGTACCATAGCTATAATACAAAAATATATATAAAAGTGTGTTAAGTCTTACAGAACGCTATGTGTTTTATGAATGGTTAAAGAATGTCCATCATGTGTCAGGAACTTTTTGTCTATTATTAGATATTAGTTTCTTTAGTAAATATGGAAAATTAAGCTCAGGAAATTAACCTTCCCAAGTCATGAAAATAACAGCACACCAGAGGGTTTCATCTCAGGTCTAGGAGACCATGTTCTTGCCACTGTACCATGCAGTCTCACACATTCAATCAGTTATGGCAATCATTAAAGGCTTCATAAGAGTTGAGATGAATTCTGAAAAGAGAGTAGGCTTTTTTCAGATGGAGAAAGGCTCAGAGCAAAGTAAGAGAAAGTATTCTCAGAAGGAATGGTTGTCCCATCTGCCTGGAATAAAGTGTTAGTCGCTCAGTCATGTCTCACTCTCTGTGACCCCATGGACTGTAGCCCACCAGGTTCCTCTGTCCATGGGATCCTCCAGGCAAGAACACTGGCATGGGTGGCCATTTCCTTCTCCAGGGAATCTTCCCAACTCAGGGACTGAACCCAGGTCTCCCATTTTGCAGGCAGATTCCTTACCATCTAAGCCACCACGAAGCCCATGTGAACAAAAGATCATGTAACCTTACGCAAGGAACAAGTTACCAGGAGTATCAAAGCAAATTTCCAAAGAAGTTTTAATCCAAAAAACACTCATGGAGTGCCAGATATGGTGATTTGTGCTAAATAACCTTAGAACAAAATTGAATGAAGGGAATTTTATAAATTAACATGGTGTAAGTGTACAGCCTTCTAATGGTCTGACAGTCCAAGTTTAGACTTTAAAGATCTCAGAAATGTACCTTGATCATCTGCTCCTTTAACTGTAATTCTCAGAAATTTTCTTCCAGATGGACTCTTTACTTGAAACTAAAAGCGTACAGTTTAAGATTATATATGCTGACCAGGACCTTGTTGTTCAGTCGCTCAGTCATGTCTGACTCTGTCACCCCATGGACTGTAGCATGCCACGCTTCCCTGTCCCTGACCATCTCCCGGAGCTTGCTCAGACTCATGTCATTGAGTCGGTGATGCCATCCAACCCCCTCTCTCCCTCCATCTTCTCCTTCTCCTCTTGCCTTTAACCTTTCCAAGCACCAGGGTCTTTTCTAATGACTCAGCTCTTTGCATCAGGTGGCCAACTATTGGAGCTTCAGCTTTAGCGTTATTTGATGAGGACCTTGGTTTCTGGTATTCTCTACTGCATACCAACTGTGGATTAATCCACAGACTCTGAAAATCAGACCAGCAGGTAATACCAGCTGTCCATCACCACAAACATTTATCTTGACAATAAATGATGGAAACAAACAAATAAGAACTAGTTTTTATAAAATATGTGCCTCTTTGAGAAGAATGCACTCTTAAGGAAAACCAGTGAGAAATATTGCCTAGCATTGGGGCCTGTTATCTTAGTCATTCTTTCCCACAAGATTGACATTACCTAAACTCCTGATATATAAAAAGGTTAATGTTTTTTGACTGCTTAACAAATTTAAGATCTGATTAAGGCAACTCTGAATTAAATCAACTACATTAAAATAATTAGGATTGAAATTTGGAATCTGTGTAAAGATTCTACAAAGATTACCTAAACCTCAAATCTTACTTTGAAAATACCTTTAAGCAGAAATACAAAATCTCTTAATTTATTATATTTCAATTTAATTCACTAAATACCTTAAGAAATCTATCAGCAACTGACAGTTGCCTAACTGGTACAAACATGTTTGCGTAGGGATTAAATCTATTCTCAGTTTAAAATCGGCAATATTATTTTTAACTGAAAAACTAGGTTACTTTATTAGTTCCTCTCATTATCAGGGAGTAAAAAAGAGCTTTTTTTTTTTTTTTAAGGACTAATTTAAAGTGCATTCTAACAGGAAACGCGAGATTTCCAGCAATGCTTGCAAAGATGGGCCCAAGTGTGATTTTTCTGCGCCACCTTGTGGCCATAATGCAACTACTACACGTGAAAGTTCAAGGCTTTTTCCTGAGCTGGTGAGGCCTTCTAAACAGCCGCACTGCGGGAACCTGCCTCTACTCTAACATGCAGAAAATGGTGTCTTTCTTTGTAGTCAGCGATGGGAAACAGACTTGCCCTTATCCGTCCGTTCTCTTCCATTTCCTTCATTCTTTAATTCCTTATCCTGGGGACCGCCCTCCCACCGCCCTCCTCGGGTCGTTTCTGCGTTTGACCTCCTCCACCTCCCGCGGCATCCGGCGGGTACGGCCCGCTTCCCCAGGCGCAGCCCTCCCTCCAGGTCCCCGGCGCCTGGACCTGCAATCCCTGCCGCGAGGGCCCGCCCCCTCACACTGGCAGCCAATGGCGGCTCGGGTCCGCCCCGCCCCTCCCGCCGCGTCCCGAGCGAGTTTGGGCCTGGGCGGCAGGGCTGGAGCCCCTGGCTCCGCTTAGGCTTCGGCAGGCGCACGACCAGGAGGCCCGCGGCCTGGCCGTGGGGAAGCCATGGACTCGCAGGGGCTGAAGGTGAGCGGGCAGGACATGCCGCGTGTTGCTGTGGGGGGGTGGCGAGGGGCCGGGGGCCGTGGGGAAGCGCGCGGGCCGACCGGGCGAGGCCGTTGTTACTTGCGGTGCCCGCCGCCCAGTCTGGCTGCGCGCCCCCGTTTGGGGCGCCGGCCTGTGATTTACATCACCTGCTCTCCCTCCGCCGACCCTGCTTAGGCATCTTCATGTCGGGCAGCCCTGCCCACGGCTGCTTTCCGAATTGTTAGTGTGTTTGTCCCACCCTGTTGGGCGTGTTTACTTTTTTTGTACCTTGTTTGCACATAAGGTTTTTAGTCACTTTATGACACCGAGTGCGATTCCAAGGTGCGATTTTTAAGGACTCCAGCAAACTAGTGTCAGCAATCCCCCAGCGATAGTAAAGGAGCAAAAAGATTTTATGAAATCAGTTAAAGACATAGGCTTGAAAATGAAGTATTTTAGGGTAACGATCGGACACGACTAAGCGACTGAACAAAAACTTCTCTGTTTATCACTGATGCATCTCTTCTGCAAATATTTAATGAGCCACTTAAGAGATGATGATACGAAAACAAAGATATGAGACTTGGAAGTAAAATAACTTACTTTTTAGGATCATGATCTCCATTCATTTGTTCATTGATTCCCTTGTTCAACACATATTGAAGGAGGGCTCACTGTGTGTTCACTGGAACTGGGGATAGTAATGAATAGAACAGTCCCCACCTTCACCGATTTTATAATCTATTGCTGGCGAAAACCTTAATTAAATTAATTCAACAAATGTTTATTGAATGTGTCCCATGTGTCTAGCAATGTTCTAAGCCCTGAAGATAATAAACCCTGCAGATAATAAGCCCTGCAATAATAAAGCTAAGAAAACCCCTCCCAAATCTTTCTACATTTGAGGAGGGGAGGAGTTATTCTATAAACAGGTGAATGCAGTGTGTAGCCTGTTTGCTGGTGATGAGTGGATGGAGAATACTTAGCCAAGTGATAGTGCCTTTTGCTTTTTTGTCTGAAACTTTATTTTCCTGTGGAGCTGTCCCCGTCCCCTTAAATTTGTTCTTCATATTGCCACCTAAATGAACTTTTCAATAAAAACACTTCTCATGCTAAAAAGTATTGTTTTTAGCATGTCTCTAGTCTTAAGTGTCATCACTTAGACTAGAGAATCAACTCAATAGGAGGTCCTTCTTGACCTCAGCTTTTTCTCCAACCTCCTCTTCCAATTATCCCTGTTCTACTTAAGCCTCTAGAAATGGCACACTTTCTCTAGAATGGGCCAGGTGGTACATGTTCGGGCATTATCCACCATAGCATCTCCGTGGTATCGAGTCTGCCGTCATAGCATGAAAACAACCATAGACAACACTTAAGCAAATGAGTGTGGCTTTGTTCCAATAAAACTTTACTGACAGACACTGAAAGTTGAATTTCATGTAAGTTTCATATGTTCTATTTTTCTTCTCTTTTTTTTCCTTAACCATTTGAACATGTTGACTTGCTGGCTGTGTGAAAGCAGGCAGCAGGCCAGATAAGGCCCATACGCCACAGTGTGCCAGTCCCCGCTCCAGCATACAAGGATGGTTTCAGTCCTCTCCATCCTCACCCGATCCCGGTGAATCATGGCTTAATTCTGCCTGCTGTGTTGTTTGAGTTCCTCTTTTGCCCGACTTCCTTGTGAATCATGAAGAGGAATAAGTAAGAGTATGTGTGTAGGAAGTAGGAGTTTGTGAATAGAATCAGTTTCTAAGTCCTCCCCAAGAATTTTACTCTTCTGTCCTCCCATACCCCAGCCTCACTCTCCTGCATTCCCAAAGCAGTTTATAAGCTCTTTTCTTGCATTTGCTACACTACTTTTCAGTCTTTTAAAAACTTTGTTTTATTGAAGTATGGTTGATTAACAATGTTGTATTACTAGTGTACAGCAAAGTGACTCAGTTATAATTAACTGAGTTAATTCTTTATAGTTCAATGAGTTAATTCTTTTTCATATTCTTTTCCATTGTGGTTTGTCACAGGATATTGAATGTAGCTCCCTGTGCTATAGTAGAGACCTTGTTGTTTATCCATTCTTTATATAATATTTTCTGCTAACTCCAGATTCCCAATCTATCCCTCCCCTATCTTCCTCCCTGACTACCACCAGTCTCTTCTCTCTGTCTGTGAATCTGTTTCTGTGTTCATTTGTGTTGTATGTTAATTCCACATATAAGTGATAACACATGTTATTAGTCTTTCTGACTTCACTTAGTGTGATAATCTCTAGGTTTATCCATGTTGCTGCAAAATGGCATTTTTATTATTAACATTCCGTTATGTGTGTGTATATACATGGACTACATCTTTATCCATTCCTCTGTTGAGGGACATTTAGGTTACTTCCATGTCCTGGCTATTGTAAATAGTACTGCTGTGAACATTAGGGTATATATACCTTTTTGAATACCTCAGTTTCCTCTAGATATATGCCCAGGAGTGAGATTGCGGGATCATATGGCAACTCTATTTTTAATTTTTTGAGTAACCTCCATATTGTTTTCCATAGTGACTGCACCAACTTACAGTCCCACCAACAGTGTAGGAGGATTCTCTTTTCTCCATACTCTTTCCAACAATTGTTATTTGTAGATTTTTTTTTTAATGATGGCCGGTGTGAGGTGATATTTCATTGTAGTTTTGATTTGCATTTCTGTAATAATTAACAATGTTGAGCATCTTTTAATGTGTCTGTTGGCCATCTGTATGTCTTTGGAGAAATGTCTGTTTAGGTCTTATGCCCATTTTTCTATTGTGTTGTTTGGGTTGTTTTGTTGTTGTTTCTGAGCTGTTTGTATATTTTGGTTATTAAGCAAATATTTTGCAAATATTTTCTCCCAGTCCATAGGTTACCTTTTCATTTTGTTTATGATTTCCTTTGCTATGCAAAAACTTTTAAGTTTGATTTGGTCCCATTTATTTTTTCTTTTATTTATATTATCTTGGGAAACTGACCTAAGAAAACGATTGGTACAGTTTATGGCAGAGAATGTTTTGCCTAAGTTCTCTTCTAGGAGTTTTATGGTGTCATGTTTATTTTTTAGTTTTTAAGTCATTGAGGTTTTTTTGTATATGTGGTGTGAGTTTGTGTTTTAACTTCATTGATTTACATGTCGCTGTTCAGCTTTCCCAGTACCACTTGCTGAAGAGAGGGTCTTTTCTCCATTGTATCTGTAACTCCAACATATTCTTGACCTTTGTTGAAGATTAATTGACTATAGATGTCTGGTCAAATAGTCTTTAGATTCTAGTCTCAGTTGAAAATTGTAAGCATTTCTGGGACAAGAACCATGCCTTATTCATATAGTCACTGTACTTTGTCCAGTGTCTGGCACTCAGTAAATGTTTTTGGACTGGACAACCTAACCTGAACCAAGACAGTAGAAATTGGTGCAGAGAGTGGGAAGTAGACTAGAGCAGCAGAAGAGTCTGCTGACTGGTTAGACTTAGGGGGACTGTGCAAACAGGAAGAGAGAGTTTCTGACTAGGTGTCTGGCTTGGGTGGTGGAGAAACTGAAAATAGAAATCTGGAGCTGCGATGAGAGGTCTTGACACGTTTTTCTGTTTTGTTTTTGTTTTAATATCATCAACATATGGAGTTTGGAGGAACTTTTTTTTTCCCCCCCTGAATAGGAGGAATTGAGTATGATAATTCAATTAATCCTCACAATGACCTGTAAATGACTACCGGCATTTTATCAGTGAGCAAACTGAGGTGCTATCAGATAGACCAGAAATTTGAAACCAGGTCTTTTTACTTTAAAATCCATGTCCTTTTTATGTTACCATGCCCCTGCCTTTCCTTTTTATGTTACCATGCCCCTGCCTTTCAGGAGAGTTATATAGGTGCTTAGCGATACTAAATGCTGAACAGAAAATCAAGTAAGTGGATATTAAAAGTGTCCAATTCTTTGCTATCCCGTGCACTGTAGCCTGCCAGGCTCCTCTGTCCGTGGAATTCTCCAGGCAAGAATACTAGAGTGGGTTGCCATGCCCTCTTCCAGGGGACCTTCCCAACCCAAGGATCCAACCCGAGTCTCCATCTGAGCCCCCAGGGAAGCCTCAAAAGTGTCCTTAGTTGTGGCAAACCAAAAAGTCACTTGCGACTCTGGAGGAAACCTGCGCTCTTCTGAGATGTGCTGTGGGGGTCTTGGAAATGGCATCTGAATCATGCTGCGAAGAAACCATGGCTGAGACGGGAGCAGAGAACTGCAACCAGAGGAGGGAAGCATAGTGAAAGTTACAGAGGACGTTTGCCTGACTGTTCTAGAAAAGCTCTCAGACTGTAACCCTCCAGAGACAGTAGACTGGGGGGGTGGGAAAAAAAAGGAGCTGTGCAGACCCTCACCTTAACCCTGTCAATGAGTGCTTCCTTTGTGTTTCTCACAGATGAGCCAGCTGAAGAGTCATGCTAGATAGGTATGGAACGGCCTGAATGGGTTCTGGAGGCGAATCAGGTGTATCTCAGTGATGGGGAGTATGGAATATGGTTTCCCTCTTTGATTAGGTTAGCAACTAAGCCTTAGGCAAGATCCTGAGAAAAACGGTATGAAGCATAGCTGATGGTGGGCTTCCCAGGTGGCACTAGTGGGAAAGAACCTGCCTATCAATGCAGGAGACATTAGAGACACAAGTTTGATCCCTGGGTTGGGAAAATCCCCTGGAGAAGAGAATGGCTACCACTCCAGTACTCTTGCCTGGAGAAATCCGTGGACAGAGGAGCCTGGGTGGGGAGTGGTGGGTGCAGTCTAGGGAGTCTCAAAGAGTCAGACACGACTGGAGCAACTTAGTATAGCTGATAGTAGTTTTCTGCCTTATATATGAATAATATACTTTTTTTAAAAACCTGAAGAGAGTGATTTCCTTTAAAAAATAGATTCTTTTTTTTTCTGACATTTATTTATTGTGGAACTCAGAAAACATAATCTTTGACAATAAATTGCTGGGTTTAATAGGTCATTACTTTGTGATGCTACAAAAACAAAACAGTGTCTCAAAGAGTCAGACACGACTGGAGCAACTTAGTATAGCTGATAGTAGTTTTCTGCCTTATATATGAATAATATACTTTTTTTAAAAACCTGAAGAGAGTGATTTCCTTTAAAAAATAGATTCTTTTTTTTTCTGACATTTATTTATTGTGGAACTCAGAAAACATAATCTTTGACAATAAATTGCTGGGTTTAATAGGTCATTACTTTGTGATGCTACAAAAACAAAACAGAAACAAAGTACACAAAACAAAACAGAAACAAAGTATTGTTTGTTTGTTTTAAGAAACCTATAGTCTGACGATAGAAGCCTCTGGTCTTTTTTTAACTTTTTTTTGTAATTGAAAGTACTCTAACTTCAATATTGTTAAGAAAGCATTTAGGAGAAAAAGATTGAAGTTATTAGAAAATATTGTTATTTTAGTAGTCTTATGTTCATTGTGTTCTACGTTCCTTAGTACTAACTGCTAGCCTTTAACAATATTTTAAGAAACTTAGAAGAAAAAATACAGTAAATTTTAGATTATTCAAAATCTTAGATTAATGCCTGCTTGTTAGAGTATTTCAGAACACTGGAATCTCTCTTAACTTTATTTCTTTTTAGGCTTTGATTAATTACTACTGTCAGGAGAGATATTTCCACCATGTGTTACTTGTTGCCAGTGAGGGAATGAAGAGCTATGGCAGTGACCCAGTCTTCAGGTTTTATCATGCCTATGCTACATTAATGGAAGGTACGTGCTAATTATTAAGCACTCCCACACGTTTTAAATTCTTGTTTTGCACCAAGAATAATTTTTCACGTTGTGGTTTTGATTTTCAGGTAAAATTCAAGAAGCTCTTCGAGAATTTGAGGCTATTAAAAATAAACAAGATGTATCACTTTGTTCTCTAATTGCACTGATATATGCCCATAAAATGAGCCCTAATCCAGGTATAGTATTTAAGTATAATGCTTAGACAGTTTTTTCTACTGAGTTCATTTTGATTTTTGTCAATTACCTTAACCTTCAGTCTGTTCATACTGTATTATATATTGTCTGTGGATACTATTAATATCATATTTGTTTTAGCGTCCTAACAAGACCTTAAGTTTATTAAGCACAAGAAATATGAGTCTTCTCTAGCTTTCATATTTCTTATATCCTATGGCAGAAGTTTCAGTAGTCTGTAGGTATTGTTTGCATTAATACAAGGTGACTATGTATTACCAATGGTTAAACTAAAAAAGGACAGCGCAAAACAGGCTTATACCTAAATTACTCTGTAGCAGCCGACTTTAACTTGTGTGCATATATAGTTAAATGCATTTCCTCTCTTCTACTATATCTTAAGCTTCTTAAAAGCTCTTATATCCCCCAAGGAGGTTAGCTCTTTTTAAGATACTCAGTAAATTTTTATCCAGTAGTAGGTTGGGAGATATGATTAGATTATATAAGGAACTTTATACATAAACCGGCAATTTAAATTATGTGAACTGTCTTAATATTTAGTGTATCTTAATCAGAACAGTTTAAAATTTTAGGTAATAACAAAGAAATAATATTGTATTCATCCATACATATCTAGTAACAGCTAATAGCACTATAAAAAGATCTTGTTTCAAGTAATTGAACACTTACCAAATGTCATAGAATTTTTTTAAATAATAGAAAAGTTTTTTCTTAATTAGAGTATCACTTACATCCTTCCCACACATATACGTGTACAAATCAATAAAATGTTATTTAATATGTTTATCTTGTAAACAGATCTAACAACTAGATACTTTCTGCAAGGGACTGTATCAGATAAAGCAAGGGATTCTCAGCCTTAGGGTGGTAGACCAGTACCTCCTGTCAGATCAGTGGTGGTATTAGATGAGGAATAAAATGCACCATAGATGTAATGCACTTGAATCATTCCCAGACCAGCCCCCTCCAAGTCTGTTGTAATATTGTCTTCCTGGAACTGGTCTCTGGTGTTGACAACATTGGGGACTGCTGAAGAGGAGCCACAAGAATTGTGAGATGTGATCTGCAATATCAGTTTATAATTTAGTTGGGAAAGGAAATGTTAAACCCACAAGGATTAATACTAATGTTATTATTAAGTAAAATGATACAAAATAAAACAGACGAATCCATAATTAATGGAAAATGGCATGTACTGTTTATCCATAGCAGTAGGCTAGGAGGGTTTTGTGGAAATGGAGACTGATCTTGTAGGGTTTGAGTATAAAGCATATTTGTCAGACAGGAGAACTTGGTGGGCAAATATGTCAAAATGGTTCAGGGTTAGGCTCCTCTCTGGATCCCCTTTCTCTGTGCTCCAGCAGGAGTGTGTATAGCTGGAGCAGAGAGTTTGCATAGGAAAGCTAATGTAGTCAGTTCAGTTCAATTCAGTCGCTCAGTCGTGTCCGACTCTTTGCGACCCCATGAATCGCAGCATGCCAGGCCTCCCTGTCCATCACCAACTCCTGGAGTTCACTCAGACTCACGTCCATCGAGTCAGTGATGCCATCCAGCCATCTCATCCTCTGTCATCCCCTTCTCCTCCTGTCCCCAATCCCTCCCAGCATCAGAGTCTTTTCCAATGAGTCAACTCTGCACGAGGTGGCCAAAGTACTGGAGTTTCAGCTTTAGCATCATTCCCTCCAAAGAAATCCCAGGGCTGATCTCCTTCAGAATGGACTGGTTGGATCTCCTTGCAGTCCAAGGGACTCTCAAGAGTCTTCTCCAACACCACAGTTCAAAAGCATCAATTCTTTGGCCCTCAGCTTTCTTCACAGTCCAACTCTCACATCCATACATGACCACTGGAAAAACCATAGCCTTGACTAGACGGACCTTTATTGGAAAAGTAATGTGCCTACTTTTCAATATGCTATCTAAATTGGTCATAATTTTTCTTCCAAGGAGTAAGCATCTTTTAGTTTCATGGCTGCAGTCACCATCTGCAGTGATTTTGGAGTCCAAAAAAATGTAGTCAGTAAGCCTAAAAAAAAAAAAAGGTAACAAATCCTGGAAACAAAGTGTCATTTAATTGGTTATTCCCAAGAGTACTGATTCTGTTGCAAAATGTGATTTCCAGGACACTAGAAAGATGGAAGCACAAGTATTGTTTAGAGACACCCGAGTCCTCACTGGACTTTGCATAGATGATGCTGAGTGGGCTTGAACTCAGGAGAGGCCCAGAAACCTGTCAGTCTCCCTGAGAAAGGACCTAGATTGTTCTTGTACATTCTTCCTGAATATTGATGAAAGCCCTGGTTATGAAAAGGCTGTGATGCATTAAGAACTGGAGCTGATATTTGGCAAGAGCCAGCTTTGTGAGCTAACTGATTCTCCACTTCATGGAAATGTAGGCAAGAAGGTGCAATGCCTGCTTCTCCCCTCATAAGTTCTGTTTCTGTATCACGACTATTTGATGAAAACTTCTGAAGGTGTTCCCTGAGCATGTTGGGCAGAAGGGATATCTTGTCAAGCAATCTGGGCCTACGGAATGTGATTTTGTTTCCTAAATTCAAAAAGCAGTACTTGGATGCAATCTCAAAAACGACAGAATGATCTCTGTTCGTTTCCAAGGCAAACTATTCAATTCTTTTTCACTCTCCACTTTCACTTTCATCAAGAGGCTTTTGAGTTCCTCTTCACTTTCTGCCATAAGGTGGTGTCATCTGCATATCTGAGGTTATTGATAATTCAAGGCATAGGGAAGTAAAAAAAAAAATCTCCAGTTCACCTAGAGTCTCCAAGTTAGTTGGATCTTGCAGACCAGCAATGAGGTCTGTTGAGTCTAAGTGGATACTGCTTCCATGAGATTACACCAGGGTGTACCTCCTTATGGTTTCTCCTCACTTGTGTGTGCATGCCCAGTCGTGTTTGTCTGACTCTTTGCAACCCCATGGACTGTAGCCCGCCTGGCTCCTCTGTCCATGAAATTTACCAGGCAAGAATACTGGAGTGGGTTTCCCTTTTCTTCTCCAGAGGATCTTCCCAACCCAGGGATCGAACCTGAGTCTCCTGCTTGGCAAGCAGATTCTTTACTACTGTGCCACTTGGAAAGCACATTGATTTCTCTAATTGCCCTTAAATCAGAAGCTGTAGGATAGGGCAAGAATGCTCTGATTCCTTCAGAACAATAAATGACACAATTGGCATTTTTGTAAGTGAAAAGCTAGTGCTTCTGAAACAGTGGTGAAGGACCAGCTTTGTGAAGTGCTTATCCAGTCTATTGCCAACTAATATTTTTATGAAGTACAAGAAAAATGAATTTCCAGAAAATCATACACTTGGATGCACAGCATTGTGTTTACCTTACTACAGATCTCCATGGATGATGTGTGACTGCACACTTTGAGTAACATTGTTCTAAGTAGGTCTGAGGACATCTTAGGACCTTGATGTTGTTGTTGTTCAGTGGCTAAGTCGTGTCTGACTCTGAGACCCCATGGTCTGTGGCATACCAGGCCTCCCTGTCCTTCATTATCCCTCGGAGTTTGCTCAGATTCACGTCCAGTGAGTTGGTAATACTGCCTAACCATCTCATCCTCTGTTGCCCCCTTCTCCTTTTGCCTTCAATCTTTCCCAGCATCTGGGTTTTTTTCCAATGAGTAGGCTCTTCCCATCAGGTGGCCGAAGTATTGGAGCTTCAGCATCAATCTTTCCAGTGAAGATTCAGGAACTTGATAGGCTACCTGTAATTGAAGCAACCAGCTAAGAACTCCCTTACCTGGAGAGAGTTTTACACTTGGTGACCTGCTAGATGAGAAAAGGTGGGGACACCTTTTCTTTTTTTCCTGACTGCAGTGAGTCTCTTGCTGAGCGCGGGCTTTCTCTAGTTGAGGTGAGCTGTGGCTACTCTAGTTTTGGCATGCGGGCCTCTGTTGTTGCAAAGCACAGGCGCTAGGCGAGCAGGCGTCAGTGGTTGTGGCCCGTGCGTGGGCTTAGTTGCCCCAAGACATGTGGGATCTTAGTGCCCTGCAGGGATTGAATGCAAATGCCCAGCAGCGGTAGGAGGATTCTTAAGCACTGGACCTCCTGGGGTGTCCCAGGACTCTTATTTTTAATGTATTTAAGAATATGTTGATAGACCTTGTGTCTGGTACCTACATCAGAAAGGATATTTACCTCTTTTGACTAAATATTAGAAAAGCATTTCCAACTTTTCTGGCCTGTAACTTGACTTACAGTTAATAAAGATGCTTAAAGGTGGGAGACAGAAAATAATGTTTAAGGGTGTGCCGTTTCTTTGATGCACTTCAGAGTGCTTGGTTTTTAGAACCCTTTTATAAATAGGAGCAAGCATTATTAGTGTTTGTGGACATAATGTAAAAATGAGTGTTGATTTGGAGCGGGGTGAGGGGGAACCTCTCCATCCATGTGTTGCGTCGTGGTTTAATTGCTTGGTTGGATGAAGTGTCAAACTTGATAGATTATTAGAGCTGTTATTTTGGTGGTTAAACAATAATGGAACTGTTTGGATGTTTGCAAGGAACACTGCTCCCTGTGTTTGGACTTTGCTCTGGAGAAAGTTTCAATTGTTCAGAAGCAGTACTAGTTACAAAATGCAGCTACTGTGGCTCCTAGCACAGCTGTCTAAACTACTAGCTCTACTGGGGGCTTTGGACAAGCATTGTTTAACACTTCGGGAAACAATTTGTGTTTCTGATTCCAGAATGTCTATGGTTGTTCCTGACTAGTTGGGAGACCAAGAAGTGGCATAATGGTATTACGTGTGTCTAAGTTAAGTCCAGCTTTTTTTCCTTTAAGCATCTCTAGAGCAAACTCTGTCTTTCTCACTGGGACGGGGATGGATAGAGGGGGATTATGATGCGACTATTGATTCCCTGGGCCTTTTCTTTCCTAGTTAGTGACTGTGCAGTAGATAGCATGTTGCTGGGCTGTGCCCACCTGTGGAGGACTTGGGTCATTATAACCATATAGTACTTCTCCTTATGTCTTATTTTACCCCAGAGGTTCTCATGTTGTAAGTGATGGTGGAGTAATGGTGGTAGGTCACTTTCAGGAAGAAGCCCAGATGAGCATAGAAAGTAAAATTTTGAGCTTGAGGCTTGTGTCCTTTGAGGCGTATGTCCTGCTTCTATACATGTGATAACTGGCTGAGAGAATCGCAGAGGAAGCATCATTGACATTTTTTCCACCAACCTCACCCTCATGTTTAAGAGACTTTTGTAGCAAAAGCTATTTGTAGTAAGAAGCCTGTCCCAATGTGAGGTGCCTACCCGATCTGGTAACCACATCTTTCACGGTTGATTTGTCTAATTGCCGTAGTTCTCAGATACTTTTGAGTTCAAGCAGGGCACTTTGGGCCGCATGCTGAGCTGAAATTGCGGTGAGAGTTCACTCTGCCTGGGTTACCTCTGCTGCCTCCTGGCTCTTTGCTTCTGGCCCCGGGGAAGCTCTGATAAAGCCCCGGGAGGGATGGGGCGCAGGCAACTTCAGATGCTTGAGCCAGCAACCAACCCACACTTAAAGAATCTTTTTTTCTTTTTTATTTCTGGCATCGAAGGGACAGCAGAATAGTATGAAATATGCTTGCGTTACAAACGATTCGCCTTCCTTTTTTCCCCATAGTGGTTGTATATTTGGACGAGTAATTGTAATTGCACCTTTATGGTCACGTACGTCCCTTTCCCCCAACATCTCTAAGCCTTAAGCCTTGGCAGTAATCTGTGCTCTATCTCTATAATTTTATCCTTTTTGAAATGTTATGGAAATGGAACCATAACAACATGTGGCATTCTGAGATTGGCATTTTTCACTTAGCATGATGACCTCCATCCAAGTTGTATTTAGTCATGTTGTATTTAGTTGTATTTAATAATGCTTTTTATTGCTAAATAGCCTAAGTATGGATGGGTCACTATTTTTTAAAAATTGTAGTATAGTTGGCTTACAATGTTATTTTCATTTCTGGTGTAGAGCAAAGTGATTCAGCTTATATATATATATAAATATAAATAAATATTCTTTTTCATATTCTTTTCCATTATGGTTCATCACAAGATACTGAATATAGTTCCCTGCATTGTACAGTAGGACCTTGTTTTATCTATTTTACATGTAGTTTGTATCTGCTGATCCTAAACTCCGAATTTCTCTCTCCCTCGCCCCTTTTCCCCTTTGGTGGCCATAAGTTTGTGTTCTGTGCCTTGGATGTATCAGTTTTTTAACCATTTACCTATTGTAGGGCATTTGAGTTGTTTCCAATTTGGGGCTGTTATAGATAAAGCCATTATAAACATTTGTATACAGGTATTTGTGTGGATACAAGTTTTAATTTCTCTGGGTTAAGTGCCTGGGAATGTAATTGCTGAGTCTCAGAGTAAGTATATCTTTAGTCTCTTAAACTACCAAACTATTTTGCCCAGCACTGTACCATTTTGCAGTCTGTCCCACCAGCAGAGTATGAGATCTGGTTTCTCTGCATCCTCGCCAGCATTTGGTATTGTTCCCACTTTTTAACTTTTTAAAACAAGTAGCATATCTGGTTTTTAAATTCATCAGATTACTTGTAAAACTGGTTTGATTGACAAAGAGCAGAGATTTTTAAGTTGTGGTTAGCCCTCCATGCGGTTGTGTCTTGGGACAGTGGTCAGTGGTCTATTGACCTGCTTTTTAATCCTCTGCCCTGGTGAAGAATCCACCTGCAATGCAGGAGACCCCAATTTGATTCCTGGGTTGGGAAGATCCGCTGGAGAAGGGACAGGCTACCCAGTCCAGTATTTTTGGGCTTCCCTGGTGGCTCAGCTGGTAAAGAATCCGTCTGCAGCGCGCGAGACCTGGGTGCAGTCCCTGGGTTGGGAAGATTCCTGGAGAAGGGAAAGGCTACCCACTCCAGTATTCTGGCCTGGAGAATTCCATGGACTGTAANTCCCTGGTGGCTCAGCTGGTAAAGAATCCGTCTGCAGCGCGCGAGACCTGGGTGCAGTCCCTGGGTTGGGAAGATTCCTGGAGAAGGGAAAGGCTACCCACTCCAGTATTCTGGCCTGGAGAATTCCATGGACTGTAAAATCCAATGTAGTCACAAAGAGTCGGACAGGACCGAGCAACTTTCCCTTTCACTTTGGTGTCCTCGAGAGAGGGAAGAATAACCAAGACTCACCTTGGGGGAGGCATGGACCCTGAGCACGAGACTCACATTCCCCCTTCCGCGGCAGGGCCTGGCACATGTCTGCATCCGCCTCAGAATGACAAACGAACCAGCTGCTGTCCCAACACTGAATTCTGGTTAATTCTTTACAGGTCTACTTCAGTGAATGCAGCCTTAAATATGCTGAAAATTTGGCCCAGAATGGCCCTAAGAACTTGTTCAAATTGTTCTGAACTTGTTCAGTTTTTCAAACTGAACAATTTGTCCTTCAAGTTTCATTTTCTTTGTCCAGTGATCTTAGGTACTTTACTTCCTTTCTGATAATGTTAATTAGCTTAACACTGCTCATTTAAGTACTAAAATAGCACAAAAGTGTATGTAGAAAACAGAGAGTAAACCTTCACCCCTACCAAAAGTAATTATTGTTGAGTGGCTCTAGACTTCGGAACTATGTTTTCTGTCTCTCTGTATATGTCTGTACGTATTCTGTGTGCATGTGTGTGTGTTCTCCACCTGCTGCCTGGACTGATCCCCCCCACCCCACCCCCATAGATGGAATATTGTGGGCATTTTCCCCTGTGATAACGTTTTTAAATGTTCAAGTGAAGTAAGTGAAGCTGCTCAGTCATGTCCGACTCTTTGTGACCCCATGGACTGTAGCCTACCAGCCTCCTCCGTCCATGGGATTTTCCAGGCAAGAATACTGGAGTGGAGTGCCATTGCCTTTTNTGTGATAACGTTTTTAAATGTTCAAGTGAAGTAAGTGAAGCTGCTCAGTCATGTCCGACTCTTTGTGACCCCATGGACTGTAGCCTACCAGCCTCCTCCGTCCATGGGATTTTCCAGGCAAGAATACTGGAGTGGAGTGCCATTGCCTTTTCCAGGGGATCTTCCCAACCCAGGGATTGAACCCTAGTCTCCCTCATTGCAAACAGACGTCTGAGCCACCACAAAACTTTGGTTCCTTTCTCTAACTCCTTTTGTTCTATTGTAAAAAAGATGAGAGTGATAACTTTAAAAGACCCGAATAATGTCTTTTACTGCTTGTTAATTGAGTTTGAATTGAAATAAGTGTGTGGCTTTATTTGCAAGTAAATCCCTAGAATTCTGGGGGTTGGGCTCTGTCTCTCTAGCCTGTTGTAAATAATGCAAGTCTGACTCTGTGATGTGATCTCTTGCAGAGACTTGAGGGAAGCAAGAACTGTGAGTGCAGTAATCATTAGGAGGCTGTACCGTCCTCTGGGCATTTGTCCACTCTGGCTGCTTAGTCAGATGGAGTGTTTTCTTAAGTGCTGCTGAAATGTGCAACTCGGTTTTTGTTTTGAAATCTCTCCTTCTGTCTTCTCTGCCTCTTCCGTTACTTTGATTACCTTGATGGGACATTCGGGCTGTGAAGTCTTACCCTTTTTATTTCCATAGCCTATAGAAGCCACTATGAAGGGTAACTGTAGGTGAACAGGTAATTTTATCTGCATGGCTTAGCAATCACCCATCAAGATGAAACACGTGTCAACAAAGGTCCTCTAGACTTAGGAAGCTGAAGGAAGGTAACTTTGCTGCTGCTGCTAAGTCACTTCAGTCGTGTCCGACTCTGTGGGACCCTAAAAAAAAAAAAAGAGTTATGAATTAAGGAAATCTTCAAAGTTGAATTACAAGATCTTTGTTCTGAGATGGTGGCTCCTGGGGAATAGGACCTGAGCTTACCAGTCACTTCATTATGAAGCTATTGGGGTTGCTTAGGTGATGGAGTTAGATGACAGGTGCCTTCTCCCTGCCCTTCTGTATTAACAGCTCAGGGGGATAAAAAAATTAAGAAATAGCTTTGTGTAGAAAATTACACCCATCCAGTGACTTCCAAGATTTCTGTCGCCAGGTTTCTAAAGAGAGCTGTCCAGGATAGCAGTTTGGTCACGTCGCAGACTTCCTTTCTCCCCGACTTGTCTTCAGGTCGTCAGACTGTGTCCCGGCAGCCTTGGAGTCTTCCTCCCTGCAGTCTGGCTCCTCTTTCAGTTCCGGGTACTTCACTGTGCCCGAGGTAGGCAGTTGCAGTGCCCTTGGTATCTGATACCTTTCTGTCCTTTGAAGTGTTACGCCGCAGTGGATAATAAAGTGCCCAGATTGCATTATAGAACAGGTTGTGGGAGCTGTACCCCCGGGGACAGGCTTGGCTTGCATCCACACCCTCCTGCAGTTCGCGGGTGGTTTTGCAGCACAGTGCTGTGAAGCGGGTTGAGCCTCATTCAGTGTCGGTCCCTATATCCAGACACTAAAGTGGCTCGTTAAAGATTAAAGGGACCGCCTGCCTGGTCCTTCTGGCCCCAAGATGGAAAGATCCCTGCTGTGGCGACAGCCTCTTGACTCCCAGGAGAGGCCATCTTATCCCACAGGGTTGTGCTTCCAAACGTTACAGAAAGCCTGCGGCGGCTGATGCTGTGGTGATAAGTTGGCATCTGGGTACTTGCAAGACATATGAGCTCTATAGCACCCCATGGTTTGAATTTCTGGGCGAAACTGCCTCATCAGAAAATTGAAAGCCTCTCCTTTCAACCCATGCCTTCGGGGAGGTTTTCTCCTTTGTTGTATTTGATTATTCTGTTGAGCCAAGTGAACTTTAATTTTCCCAGCTGTAAAAATTCCATTAAGCCCCTTGTATTGCATCCCAGGTGTGAAAACGTCTCCATCTAACAGGGCTGTGGGTGACAGCGAAAATCCTTAAGAGTAGTTAGGATAATTGCCTCTGGAGGCTTGAAGAAAATACTGGTCCAAAATAAATACAGTTCAGTTGTTATAAAGTCTTATTAAAACAATTATTTATTTTTTGCTGTGCTGGGTCTTCGGTGCTGTGCACGGGTTTTCTCTAGTTGTGGCCAGCAGGGCCTGCTCTCTCCTCTCTCGGCATGGTCTTCTCCCTGCAGTGGCTTCTCTTGTTGTAGAGGATGGGCTCTAGAATGTGCAGCCTCAGTAGTTGCTCTGAGGCATGTGGAACCTTCCAGAACAGGGATGGAACACCTTGCACTGGCAGGCAGATTATTATCCAGTGTACCACCAGAGAAGTCCAGTTGTTATATTCTTGATGGTTCTTGTGGGTGAGGGGACTAATGTCTAAGACCTGCCCTGTGAGACTCCTGTTCAGTTTGGGGGTCTTTGGTGGGTGTGGGGGGTGGGGGGAGGGAGTGGNTGGTCTTCTCCCTGCAGTGGCTTCTCTTGTTGTAGAGGATGGGCTCTAGAATGTGCAGCCTCAGTAGTTGCTCTGAGGCATGTGGAACCTTCCAGAACAGGGATGGAACACCTTGCACTGGCAGGCAGATTATTATCCAGTGTACCACCAGAGAAGTCCAGTTGTTATATTCTTGATGGTTCTTGTGGGTGAGGGGACTAATGTCTAAGACCTGCCCTGTGAGACTCCTGTTCAGTTTGGGGGTCTTTGGTGGGTGTGGGGGGTGGGGGGAGGGAGTGGTAACAATACTACCAAAGGAAACACGCTTTATTTTACAGTGCTTAGGGAACAGAACTATGATCTGTCTCTCAAAACATGACCCAAGGACTGTTTGTGTCAGAGTTACTTAGGAAAGGGAGATGCTTATTAAACATTCCCATTCTGGGGCCTCCTTCCACTTCTGCTAATTCAGTGTCTGAGAGACTGGATTGGGAAGCGATAACTTTTCAGTAAGCACCCCTGTTGATTCTCAAGTACCCCTAGAGTTGATTCTCAAGTATCCTAAAGTCCTCTTCATTTTTCATGCTTAATTTCTATGATTTATTAGATGATTGCTATTTGGTTGACATTCATTGTCTTTTTTGAAGAGTAGGTACTCTAAAGAAAAAAAAGAGGAGAGTTATGAGATTCCTAAACATCCAGGATTGTAATTTGTCAGTGTCTCTAATTATCAACAAAGTAGGAAAGCCACTGGTTCCTGGAAATTTTGGTTTATCAATTTACTGTCTTCTCAATCGGTAAAAGGATGTGGGGGAAAAATAGAAGAAGGATGTGGACATAAATAAGATTAATTTTGTTAAAAAGAGGAAATGTGCAGTATTACTTAGGATGCCAGAAATGGGGAAGCAGGTAAAAGGGGTGTGTGGAGAGGAAAGAGAAGGGGAAGAGATTCAAGTAGTTTATAAACAGTAAACAATTTAAAACTTTAAACTGGATTTTAAATTTGTTGTTCAGTTGCTCAGTCATCTCTGACTCTTGGGGACCCCATGAACTGCAGCACACCATGCTTTCCTGTCCTTTACCATCTCCCAAAGTTTGCTCAAAGTCATGTCCATTGAGTCGGTGATGCCATCCAACCGGCTCATCTCTGTCCTCCGCTTTTCCTCCTGCCTTCAATCTTTCCCAGCATCGGGGTCTTTTAATAAGTTGGCTCTTCCATCAGATGGCCAAAGTGTTAGAGCTTCAGCATCAGTCCTTCCAATGAATAGTCAGAGTTGATTTCCTTTAGGATTGACTGGTTTGATCTCCTTGTAGTCCAAGGGACTCTCGAGTCTTCTCCAACACCACGGTTCAAAAGCATCAATTCTTTGGCGATCAGCTGAGGAATATTTGAATATATGCTTGTTGTAAAAAGAGCATTCAAACATTGATAAAGCTAAAATACCTCCTTGATCTGCTCCCATTTCAGTTCCTCACCATATCTTTTTGTACATATTTGGTAACTTTCTATGGATTTGGAAGAGTACAGAATCGTAAGAAATCAGTATTTTAATTTCTTTTGACACCTGCTTGTTTAAAATGTTAAGATCTTTCAGAAAAAAAAAAAAACCCAAAGGTGGGCTATAAGTGACAGTACATATTTCTGTTCACATAAAACAGTGGGTATGATGTTTGCAGAGAGTGAGTGTGTTTGTATATGTACATATGCACAAATGCATACATACACACATGCATATATTAAATATCTCTTATGACTACACATCAGAAGTAAACCTATAGCGCCTTGGGTGCTGAATTACTTGTTTGAGTTTTATTTTTTTATTTATATATATACTTTTTTTGCTCTGAGTTTTAAGATAGTATATTGAAAGAACTTAAGCACAAAGCCATGATTATCTTGTTTATTTCTCACACAGTCTCGTATTCTTATTTTTTTAAGATTTTTTAAAAATGTGGACCTTTTTTCAAAAGTGTCTATTGAATTTGTTACAGTATCGCTTCTGTTTTGTTTTGCTTCCTTGACCACAAAGCATGTGGAATCTTCACTCCCTGACCAGGGATTGAACCCATGCCCTCTGCACTGGATGGCCAGGGAGGTCCCCCAGTCTCACATTCTTAGAGTTTCCACTTAACCTTATAAAATCTCAAGTGCCTGAAGCTATTAGTTCAGATGTAACGTCTTTTTAAAGCTGTCCATCTGTGATTCTCAGCCTTTCCTGATTAAAAGAGGGAACGCGGGTGGAGTGTGGTTATACTGGGGGTGAAACTGTTCAGAACTGTGCAGAATCCCCCAGAGGGCGAGGGTAATCTGAGACAGCCCTCCTCACCTGCTGAGGCGTGCTTGTCTTGGCAGAATTAGGAAGCTCCCATGCTTCTGCTGCTCCTCACATCGTTTACATTTATTTCCTGGGCACAGAACCATCTGGACTTTATCTTCCTCATTTAAAGTTTGCTAATAAAGAATGAGTCAGAAGCGTCTAACAATCCTCTGTCTTTGTTTCTGTATTTGTCTCTACTCTGTGTACCTTGAAAGCTGCTCCATCTTAGGATGTTTGTGACTTATCGTCAACGACAGAAATATGTTTCAAAGTGTGGTCCGTGAGATAATGGCTGTCGACCGCTGTAAAGATGCTTCTGTCATTGGAAAGACTAATTAACACATACCGTTGGAAAACTTCTTTAAACACAGCTATTTTCTGAAAAAAGGAAAACACTGAGGAGGAGGAAATAAAGAAGGGAACATTTTATAAAACCTTCTAAAAGCCCAGCATGGTTATCCTGCTGGAATAATGTAATTAAGGAACATTGAGTTGGATGAATACCTTTTTTTTTTTTTAAACTAGCTCCGTGAAAAGGAATTGAATTAAATAGCATAGTTTTTGAAACCCTACTTCTGACAATCTACGTGTACGTTTTAATGAATCCTAACGTTTACTGAAGGACAGACTGGATTGGCAGCTACATCCGGAGTCGGACGCCTTGAGAGAGCTACCTGACGGGATGAACAAGGCTAGGTGTGGTGGCTTTGAGAGTCCATGCTGAGGAATAGCTGATGACTGTGGGAAATTTGGAGCAGGGAACAGAAGGATCTGAGGTGAACTCTAGTTTCCTTCTTGTCAAGTGAGCACGCGGGGAAGCAAGGACTTCATCCCCTGTTTTCTTTGTCTAGTACCCCTGCCAGTTCTCGCCTGTCAGGGCAAAGTCACTGATAATTAATAGCTGTTGATGAGCCAGTTGTTCTAGAATTGATTTTTTTTTTTAATAAGCTGACCAATAAATGAGACTTGCCCTAAATTTAAGGATTCTTTTTTCTTTTAGAAGTGTTAATGTGATTTTCATAGCCTCCTATGGTTCCTTAAACATCTAGTAGGTGTGATGGTGGATAATTTAGCTTTAGCATAGAGAATATGTGGCAGCTGATTAAACAACGATAACAACAACCCTCCCGTGTATCTGTGTTAATTAGAGAACATGAGTTGTCTCCAAAATCATAGAGGTCAAAGAAGGCCTGGTGGGGAAGGAGCAACGAGCCTGGTCAGGACTGACAAAATTCACTCTAATGATTTGACCAGCTAGCCCTGACTGGGCACGTTTCCTCGGTCCCCTGACCCAGATGCTCCAATTTGTAAACGTGAAGTGACTTCCTTATCAGCTTCTTGGGGTAATCTGCAGAATTTCAGTAATCTTGCTGTCTGGAGCCCCGAGGCTCTCAGATGAAATTTCAGAAGGTGACTGGCCACAGGAGCTTGCCTGATGATCAGCAGCCTGGGAATAGGTCCACCGGCCTCCTGATAACCAGCTTTATATTTAAAAAAAGAATCAGTGGGGCACCGCTTCTTTTCTGGGTTGCAGTTGATTGCGGTTGGCTCAGGCTGAGTTGTTTGGGAAATAGAGTCTTGCCTGGCATGAGTCAGCACTGCCCTGGGTAAACCGCCTGCTCTGTTGCAATCTTGCTTACCAAAGATACGTCCCCAGGCAGCACCATTCACTGCCTGAAAGACACTGCTGTTGGTTCCCGAGATGATCTCATCTCAACGGGGCTCCAAAGACCTCAGCAGCGGCAGGAACCGGAGGCACCTGGCTGTCTGCCCTGGCCATGTTTTGAAATAGGCAAAGTCAGGTAACCCCAGACTCTTTTCTCTTGAGTGTTATGAGCTAGACCGAGCTGCAGCAGAAACTGGAGTGAGCCTTAGTCTTCAGACGTGAGTCAACGCCAGATTGATTTGGTTGTCTGAAAGTCAGTCCTTGAGCTCTTCAGAGGGGACGTGAGGGGAAAAGTTTCATTTTGTTTGGGATGTGGTTTTGGACCTAATAAGACCGTTTTTTATATAACCTCAGAGAAATAAAAAATGTTAGGTTTACAGCTTTATCTGTCTTTTGCTCTCGTAGTCTCTGTTCTTTCTGTGTCGTGTAAGAAATAGTTTAGTCACAATAACCCATTGTTAGAGAGGGGCGGACACATTTGCTTTTCTGCTCACTGTGATACTGCATTGTAGAGAACACGATCTTAGCAGGCCGTTTCCGACGTGTTACGAAGAACCTCCCCTCTTCCCGCTCTCTGTTCAGACTGCTGCCCAATTTCCCTCCTGTTCTTCACCTCTCAGCTTCATAGAGCTCCAGCCTCATCACTGGGCAGTAAGCCATCCATCCCTTCAAGTTTGCCCCTGCTCCTTGCAGTTATCCTGTAGGGTCTGTGTCCTCTTACTTCAGGCCTTTGCACAAGCAAGCCATCTCGGAGACACCCTGACCCAGCACATGCCGGCCAACTGGCTCTAGCCTGGACGTCACTTCTGGGAAGTCTCCTCTTCCTCACCAAGACTGGATGAGTGCTCGGGAGAACCCTGTGTTTCCCTCATCTCAGGATATGTTTGAGAAGCAGCACCAGTTTTGTTAGCGTTACATCCAGCGTGCTTGGCACAGGTTCGGTTCTCAGGAAGGGGAGCGTGATCATGAACTGCACTGAGCTTCCTCAGCTCTGATCCTGTTAGCAACTCTTTGTTACTTTGACTTCTGTCCCCATCCCCCTGCTTCTGTTTTCCTGAAGATTGCAAGGAAACTCCTAATTTCCAGACCCAGCGTCCTGGTCCTGATTTCAGCCTCCATCTCACTTAATCTCTGCCTACCATTTGGCACTATCGAACCGTTCTTTTTATCCCGCCCCCAGCAACCCTCTTCCTGTGGCTTTGAGGCTCCAGAGCCTCCTTCCATTGTTTGTTTTCATTTTCTTCTGGTTAGTTCATCAACGTCGAGATGCTTTAGGGCTCTGTCTTGGGTTTCTTTTCCCTCTTCTCCCGCCCGCTTCCTTTAAAGACCTCAGATAGGTCCATGAATTCAGCTGTCTGTCCTCAGTGTGCCTTACCAGCCCAGTTGTGTCTCCCAAACTTCAGATCCTTACTTTAAAAAAATTTTTATTTATTTTTGATTGGAGGATAATTGCTTTACAGTATGGTGTTGGTTTCTGCCATGTACCAACATGAATCAGCCAGAGGTATACGTGCATCCCCTCTCTCTTGGACCTCCCTCCCATCTCCTACCCCATCCCAGGTTGCCACAGAGTGCTGGCTTTGAGCTCCTTGTGTCATATAGCAAATTTCCACTTGCTGTCTAATTTTGCGTCATAGGTTTCAATGCTCTTCTCTCAGTTCGTCCTACCCTCTCCTTCCCTTCTTGTGTCCACAAATCTGTTCTGTGTGTCTGCATCTCCACTGCCGCCCTGCAAATAGGTTCATCAGTACCATCTTTCTAGATTCCACATACATGCGTTAATATACGGTAGTTGTTTTTCTGACTTATTTCACTCTGTATAACAGGCTCTAGCCTCATCCACCTTATTAGTTACTGAGTCAAGTGCGTTCCTTTTTATGACTTTAGTAGTACCAGCTTGACAAATCTTGACAGGCTCTGTCCAGCTGGGTCGTTCAAAGCTAACAGGGTCATTCAAAAGCCATTTTAAATTCAACACGTACAGAACAAGTCATTTTCTCCCCTCCCCAGTATCTGTTATCTGCTCATGTTGCTGTGTTTTTGAAGTCTGTTGATTATATGCACCAAATCTTCCTCTTTCATTCTTGTGCCTCACATCTCTAAATATGCTAAATCTATGGTTGCTCAACCCTCTCGATTATATCGGAGTGCTGTTTTATATTGAAGTGCTTCATTCCCACTGTACTGCTTTCGTTTATCAGAGGTCAAAAACTAGATATTTTGTTTAACCAGCCCTGAAGCTTAAAATTTTGCATGTGAACACTTTTAGGCAAGGCCTGCTCTCTGCCAGGGTTACAGATACTCCAGGTCTTACACAATGAAGATGTCACATTTTGCATACTTTGCCTCTAGGAACTTGCTTTTGTAGCTTCTGATTCAGAGCCTTATCAGGCCTTACGTGTGTCATCCTACACCTTCCTCTGCTCCAGTGCTTCTCATTTCTTGTTGCCAAAGTTGCACTGCTGCTGCTGCTAAGTTGCTTCAGTCGTGTCTGACTGTGTGCGACCCCATAGACGGCAGCCCACCAGGCTCCCCCGTCCCTGGGATTCTCCAGGCAAGAACACTGGAGTGGGTTGCCATTTCCTCCTCCAGTGCTTGAAAGTGAAAAGTGAAAGTGAAGTCACTCAGTTGTGTCTGACTCCTAGCGACCCCATGGACTGCAGCCCACCAGGCTCCTCCATTCCTGGGATTTTCCAGGCAAGAGTACTGGAGTGGGGTGCCATCGCCTTCTATGAAAGTTGTGTTACTAAAGGTCGAATCCAATCTTTTTATTCTCAGGATGTCAGAGTGGCGTTGGGTCCCTGTTTCCTCCTTAGCTGGAGAGGGAAAATCCTTTACAGTTTGACCATACCCTACCTGTTACTCTTGGTTGTTCTATTTTTAATGTTTAAATTTTATTTACTTTTCCTTTTTTTAACTTTTTGGCTGTACTCTGTAGCATGTGGGATCTTAGTTCCCCAACCAGGGATTGACCAATACCCTCTGCATTAGAAGGCAGAGTCTTTCTTAACCACTGGACCACCAGGGAAGTCTCCACTCTTACTTGTTTTATCTTCCTCCCTCTCCTTTTCCTGGCCATTTCTCCTTTATTCAACCTCATTGACCTTTTAATTTTTCCAGTCCCTGATTATACCACGTCTTTTAGGACACTGCCTTTTCCTAGGGAGTCCCTCCTTCTCTGACAGGCAAAGTTAGTCATCCCCTGGGAGACTTAGTTCATATGTTACACCTTCCCTGACTTCCTCTGGTAGAGTTCTTCCTTATTTGAACTTCTCCAGCAAAGCCTGTCTCTTCTGCTGGATTGTTGAATTCCTTCACTGAACCTGGTCCTTGACCTAAAGCTCAGCACCATCAGACAGTGGCTGAAGGTCAAACCACTAGCCTAAACATCTGTATTAGACTTGGCAGTATTAGAAAACCCATAAGCTCTCTTGTTAGAAAGTGTGGTTTTGGTTCCTGTTTAATGAACTGGAGCCCATAGTGCCTGTTCCATATATGTCACCTGGAACCCTCAGGTAACCATCCAAAGTTAATTTGAAGATTGATAGGACTTCCTGAAACCTAGTTCTAGATCATCACCTAAGTAATACAGTACCTTACAGAATTATTCCCTTGTCATTTTATTTGATACCTATAAGACCCTGTGTTGGGTAGGCTTTATTATGCCTATTTTATCGGTGACTGTAAAGCTACTTCTGATATTGAAGCATACATTCATGTAAGATTCAGAGGGAAAACATGTTTTTACACTGCTGTAAGCACCTGGCTTCTCTCTTTGTAGTTAAATATACCTTGTTGGGTTCTATGGAAAAGGTGGTTGTTGTTTCGTTGCTAAGTCATGTCCATATATGTGACTCCAGGGACTGTAGCCTGCCAGGCCCCTCTGTCCTTGGGATTTCCCAGGCAAGAATACTGGAGTGGGTTGCCATTTCCTTCTCCAGGGGATCTTCCTGACCTNTACCTTGTTGGGTTCTATGGAAAAGGTGGTTGTTGTTTCGTTGCTAAGTCATGTCCATATATGTGACTCCAGGGACTGTAGCCTGCCAGGCCCCTCTGTCCTTGGGATTTCCCAGGCAAGAATACTGGAGTGGGTTGCCATTTCCTTCTCCAGGGGATCTTCCTGACCTAGGGATCAAACCCGTCTCCTGCATCGGCAAGTGTGTTCTTTACCACTGCACCACCAAGAAAGCCTGGACAGAAAAGGTGCCTTTGCTCAGTAGGTGAGTGCTAAAGGTCTTATCCTTTTGTAAGGTCACTTTATCTTCATGGTGGGTGGAGGAGGTACCTAGAGCGTGCTTGGCCTTGAAGAGGCCTGGACCGTGGTCGGAGACCTTGTTCGAAAGGAGTGGTACGCCCACTCCAGCCTCTCCAGCTTTTTTGTTGTGCTTCACATATCTAGAATTTATTAAAATCTACTCAATAGTGGAGTGTCAGACCAGGTGGAGGAGTGAAGGGAGTCATCACAAAATGGGATAAGCTGAGTGTTAAGAACAGAAGGAGTTTCACATTAATTCCAGTAAATGCTTATGTTTATTCACAACTTTTGGGGGACTAACATGCCATATGTGGGACTGTGGAATTTGATTATAAAAAGAGGAACCATCAGGGGCTGGGACATAACCTCTGGTCTATACTGGCATGTAGGATCCAATTTTGGTCCTCCCATACTTAAGAGAGGAATAAAAATAATTAAAAAGTTTTTTAAAAAGTCCTTATTGTTATATGTTAAAAAAAAAAGATTTTAGCTGAGGGGTGGCTGATTACCATCTTCAAGTATAAGAATAGTTTTTGCCAGAAGGATTTTGATTAATTGGTCTTCTTGTACTTCAAAGATTTCAGAGGAAATGGACTTCAATTGAAGGAGGAGTGATTTTAATGAATATGAGAAAGCGTTTCTTGATCATCAAAGTTGGGAAACCTTTGAATGACTGCTGAAAGAGCGTTGAATTTCTGACTGTCAGTTATCCATGACTGTGTAGCGTCCTAAAACTTTTGGTGGCTTCAGATGACATTTTGTTTGTGATTCAGTGCGTTAGTAATTCAGAGGAGGAAGACGTACCACTTTGCTCCATTGATGTTGATTAGATTGGAGAATCCAAAACTTCACTCATGTCTGGGCCTTGGTGCTGTTGGCTGGGACATTTTGGTTGTCCTCCGAGAGGTCCCTCTCTCTCACGGCCTCTCATCGTTCATTAATCCAGGCTGGGCAGCTTTTTCATGTGCTGTTTGGCTTTCCAGGGGGCCACCGTGCAGCTGCAGGACCTCTTAAGGTCTAGGCCCGTGTTTCATATAGACACTTCTGCCCCATTTTTTGGGTCAAAGTAAGTCACGCATGTAGCCCACATCCAAGGGGAGGGGGTGTGGGCGCCACTTCTTACAGGGTAGAGTGTCAAAGTCACACTGCAGAAGGGCATGTAGCATGCTTGGGATTATTGTGGTCAGTTTTGGAAACAATTGACCACACTGACCGTAGAGATTTTAAGTGAGATAATTATATCAATACATATTTATTGAGTAGGTAGTTTGGGCGTATTCTTTACAAACTCGGCTGCATATTAGAGTCTTCTGGGAGATTTTTATAAGCACAGTCTCCTTAGGTAACACACATGTGACTCAGTATCTCCTGCAGGTGTTCACACATTCTGCGTCCTTTCTCTCAGGTAACTGTCAGTGGAATGAGGCTGGGGTGAGGGGAGGGAACAAGACTGAGCAGATTTAGCATATGAAGCAGAACGGCAGGTGGGGACTTCCCTGGTGGTCCAGTGGCTCCTAATGCAGGAGCCCTGGTTTGATCCCTGGTCTGGGAACTAGAGTCCACATGCCGCAACAAAGACTTAGTGCAGCCCCTTAAATAGGGAAACAAAAAGAAGAATGGTAGGTGCCTTAAAATAGGCCTGCTGGTGTCCTCATGCTTCTAGGACTTGGCTGATGATGCCTTTGCCTTGCAGCCTCCACCTTCCAGGCTGGAGCCTGTGAATTACATCTCACTGAGTCAGCGGAGCACCAAAGGAGTGTTTTTTGATGCCTCGCTTATGTTTTCTCAAAGTTCCTTTTCCTTCATAGCACTTTCTCCTTCATAGCAATTCCTAGTTTATAATGAAATATTTGTGTGATTATTTGACTGGTATATAATAGATAAAAGTAGGTCTGCTTTGCTTTCCAGTATCTTAACATAATGTCTGTCTCATAAAAGGTACTCAGTAACTATTTGTTGAATGAATAAGTGGTTGATTGAAAACGTGAATGAATGAAGTGAGATTTGAATTTGGTTTTCATGGGTGATTAGAATTTTTGGACAGGTGTAGCAAACGAATGGGAAATTCACATTCCTGAAACAGAAATTGTGGGTTATGTTACCCATATAATTTCAGAAGATTGGAGGAACTTGTTTGGGAAAGATGAAGGGTTTGGTTTTAGATTTGGCTAGATCTGAGGTCTGGATGTCGAGCAGGCATTTGGAAATTGCTAACACTGAAGGGTGAGATTGCGTCCAGATACTTAGATTTGGAGCTGGCTGACTAAAACGGAGGAATCTGTTCACCAGAGACTTAGTGAGCTTCCACTGTGTGCCAGACAACAGCGTTGTCCGGAGCGTGAGCTAAAGCCGGTCGACTTTGTGAAGAGCTCTGGAGGATGCTCCTGGCAGGAGAGAAGCCACAGTAATACATGAAACTTTTTTTTTTTTTTGAGGGAGTCAAAATAAAAGGAGACCACCACGGGTGTAGAGTGAGGTGAACGGGATGATGGCAGGTAAAGAGGGTGGGTGTGTGTGTTAGTTGCTCAGTTGTGTCCAACTCTTTGCAGCCCCGTGTAGCCTGCTTCTCCGTCCATGGGATTCTCCAGGCAAGAATACTGGAGTGGGCTGCCATTTCCTTCTCCAGGAAATCTTCCCGACCCAGGGATCGAACCCAGGTCTCCCACACTGGAGGCAGACTCTGTAGTTTGAGCCACCAGGGAAGCCCCGATGGGAGTGGGCAGCATTAGGTAAAATGGGAGAGGCAGGCAGGGCCCAGATCACCTGGGGCCTCTGTAGGCCATATAGGGAGTGTAGGCTTTACAAGAGGGCATGGTGGCTTTCAAGCAGGAGAGTAACAGTAGTTTATATTTGATTTATTTTTCCAGAATATATATTTTAAAAGAGAAGTTTACTTTGACTACTGTGTGGAGAACAGAGTGGCAAAGAGGGCACTAGGGTCTTCCCTGGTGGCACAGTGGTTAAGAATTGGCCTGCCATATGCAGGGGACGAAGGAACTAAAATCTCAACACTCCGATGGGGAACTAGGCCCCAGTGTAGTGATTGAGACTCGATGCAGCCAAAAATAAATGAATAAATAAACATAAAAAACCAAACAACAACAATAACATGAAGGGGTCAGTGAGGAGGAGTTTGCTCTAGTTCTTGAGAAAGATAATGACATGTAAGACAGGGTATGGCCATGGATGCAGGCGGGATGTTTGCAGGATATATTTTAAAAGTAAATCCAACAGCATTCACTAGAGAAGGAAAGCAAGAATGGTTAGTGCAGAGCCCCAGGGGACATTTAGGGGACAAAGGGAGGAGCCAGGGAAGGACAAGGAGGAAGATGGCTCTTCAAAGGAGAGCCAGACTAGTGTGTTTTCAGTGGGAACCAAAGGGAAGGAGGAGGTAGGTCATTGGTATCTGGGAGGTTGTCGAGGTTTGATGTAGGAAAAAGCCACGCATTTAGTCATCAAAAGGTCATTGATGACCTTGGAGAAAGGGCTTTGAGCCGAGAGGAGCAGAGTTCATGAACAACCGTGTGATGTGGAAGTGAAGTGGAGCACCGTCTGTTCTGGGGGGTGCGGGGGGAAGCTGGGGATTGAAGAGGCAGAGAGATTGAACTGAGAGCTCAGTTTGTGCAGACGTGTGTGTAGAGAGAAGTGTGTGTGTAGAGAGAAGTGTGTGTGTAGAGGCAGATTTTCTAAAATCTTTGATGGACCAGTATTTACTGAGCATGTATTATTCTGTGTCATTCATGGTGCTGGGAGCTATACCAAGTCTATTCTATTTACCTTTGTCTCAAAACAGTTTCCATAGAAGTATGATGATCTCCAAGATGAATTTCCAAATTCTTGGGACAGATATAACCTTCCTTTGGAGTATGGGAAGAAATGATTAGAGCTAAGTTTTTCTATATTTTTATCTTACCCTTTGAAATTTCTTTTTAGTATTATGCTTTAGAAAGAACACAGTTTATTTGTGTAGTGTTGTTGATCAGTTGCTAAGTTGTGTCTAACTCTTTGTAACCCTATGGGCTGCACCATCTTTCAGAGTTTGCTCAAGCTCATGTCCATTGAGTCGGTGATGCCATCCAACCATCTCATCTTCTGGCACCCAATTCTCTTCCTGCCTTCAATCTTTTCCAACATCAGGGAAAGATGTTTTCCCAACTCTTTTCCAATGAATTGGCTCTTTGTATCACGTGGCCAGAGTATTGGAGCTTCAGCTTCAGCATCAGTCCTTCCAATGAACATTCAGTACTGATTTCCTTCAGGATTGACTGGTTTGATCTCCTTGCAGTCCGAGGGACTCTCAAGAGTCTTCTCCAGCCCCACAATTTGAAAGCATCAATTCTTCGGCGATCAACTGAAAGAAAAAAGCATCAATTTTTTATGGTCCAACTCTCACATGTTTACATGACTACTAGAGAAACCATACTTTGTCAGCTTTGACTATAGAGAAACCATAGCTTTGACTATACATACCTTTGTCTTTGCTTTTTAATATGTTCACTACATTTGTCATAGCTTTCCTTCCAAGTAACAAGAGTCTTTTATTTTCATAGCTGCAGTCACCGTCCGCAGCGATTTTGGAGCCCAAGAAAATAAAGTCTGTCACTGCTTCTACTTTTTCCTCTTCCATTTGCCATGAAGTGGTGGGACCAGATGCCACGATATTAGTTTTTTTGAAAATTGAGTTTCAAGCCAGCTTTTTCACTCTCCTCTTTCACCCTCATCAAGAAGCTGTTTAGTCCCTCTTTACTTTCTGCCATTAGAGTGGTGTCATCTGCGTATCTGAGGTTGTTGTTATTTTTTCTGGCAATCTTAATTCCAGCCTGTGATTCATCCAGCCTGGCATTTCCCATGATGTACTCTGCATATAAGGTAAATAAACAGGGTGACAATATACACCATGATGTGCTGCTTTCCCAGTTTGGAAACAGTCAGTTGTTCAATGTCCGGTTCCTAACTCTTGCTTCTTGACCTGCATACAGATTTCTTAGGAGACAGGTAGGGTGGTCTGGTATTCTCATTTCTTTAAGAATTTTCCACAGTTTGTTGTGATCCACACAAAGGCTTTACTGTAGTCTATGAAGCAGAAGTAGGTGTTTTTCTGGAATTCCCTTGCTTTCTCTACAATCCAACAAATGTTAGCAATTTGATCTCTAGTTCTTCTGCCTTTTCTAAACTCAGCTTGTACATCTGAAAGTTCTTAGTTTATGTACCCCTGAAGCCTAGCTTGAAGGCTTTTGAGCATAACCTTACTAACCACGTGAAATGACCACACTTGTACGGTAGTTTGAACATTCTTTGGCACTGCCCTTTTTTGAGATTGGGATGAAAACTGACCTTGTCCAGTCCTGTGGCCATTGCTGTTTTCCAAATTTGTTGACATACTGAGTGCAGCACTTTTCTTTTTTTTAAATTAATTTATTTATTTTTCTTTATTATTTTTGTAAGTGCAGCACTTTTATAGCACCATCTTTTAGGATTTTAAATAGCTCAGCTGGAATTCATCACTTCCAATAGCTTTGTACATAGTAATACTTCCTAAAGCCCACTTGGCTTCACACATCAAGATGTCTGGCTCTAGGTGAGTGACCACACCAAAGACCCAGACCCACACATCTGGGTCATTAAGAGCTTTTTTGTACAGTTCTTGTCTAATTTGCTGTTAAATATAAGTATATTGGAGATGTGCTAATTTTTTTTTTTAATCAATGGTCGAAAATGGTGGATTGATTCTACTGGTCTGGTGATTGAGATGGAAAGAAAAGAAAAGGTAGAGAGAAGAATGGGAAATTAACATGCCAGTTAGGCTACACAGTGTTTTAAACCTCTTAAGAACCCTGTGGAGTTATTTCCCCTATTTTACAGACAGGAAACTGAGGTCTAGAGAAATTAACTTGCCCTAGATCACACAAGTTCAGTGATAGGACTGGAATTTGAAACTGGATCTGTTTTACTTGAAAGCCTTATCACTTCTCTTATTTTCCCCGTTCTTTTTCTGCTTACTGCTTTTTCATATTTTTCCATTTAAAGCTGACAGTGATTCTACAAGGAACAGATTAAAATAACTGTTCTGCAGTTTGAGGAATCTGAGGCAAGATTTCCAAGCCCAAGGATGGCTTGGTCCCAGTTGTATGAATTTGTTGGAAACCCAGTAAATAAAGTCTTCTGACTTTTCTGTAACATTTGGTAGCTCAGGTGTGGAGAGATTGAGGAAAGGAGGGGGAAGAAAGGGGTAGAATAAGAATTCAGTAAATTGGAAGAGGGCCTCAGAATATGGGAATGGCAGATCAAAACAGATCTAAGAAAAGTCGTATTTGAAGTTCATTGTTATGACAAATATTTATCATGGTTCTGTTTGATGCACAGCATTTTGGGATGTGGAGCAAAAGAATGCAGAGATGGATAAGACTGGATAAGATAGGCTCTGTGACCTGTAGAAGGTCAGAGAGGGAGATGGATAAAGTGTTTTGCCACAGTGTGTGACTGGAGGGTATGCGAGAGGTGGAAGGCAAGGAGAGGTGTGGGAGCATAGTGTCCGGGTTGGCTCATTGTAGATTGGAGGTGGCATCATGTAGGACTGGCCTGCTGAGCTCCATAGAGCATCTCAGGAAGCCGTCTGAGGGTTTTGGTCATTACAATTTAGGTCTGGTTCTCCTAAATGGATTTCGTTTTGTACCTGGAAATGATCAGGATTTTGGAGGCAGGATTGTGTTCAGACTTGAGGGACTGAGCTCAGAGTGGTGGTGGTGGTTTAGTTGCTAAGTCGTGTCCGACCCTTGCGCCCCCGTGGACTGTAGCCCACCAGGCTCCTCTGTCCGTGGGATTCTCCAGGCAAGAAGACTGGAGTGGGTGTCTGTTTCCTTCTCCAGGGGATCCTTCCCACACAGGAATTGAACCCAAGTCTCCTGCATTACAGGCAGATTCTTTACCAACTGAGCTACGAGGACATGTGGAATGCCAGTTTTTATATTAGAGTGGATTCCTTTCCTGTTGACTTGATCCTGGATTTGTCTGGGACATTGCTGTTCACATCAAGAGATCTGAAAGCTGATGTTTAAAAATAGCAGGCTTGCTTTCATGAGCATGGACTAATGTGATAGGATAGTTGGTAGGAGAGAACACAGTTACAAAAAAGCTGAGATTCTTGATGGCACTCTATATGCTAGGTAGCACCCCAAATGCTTTGCCTGAAGGAGGACATTTAACTCTCCCAGTGATCCTCCTGCAAAGGAGACACAGTTATCCTCAGTTTACAGATGAAACCAAGGTTCTGTTGAACTGGTAAGAGGCTGAACTGAGGTTGGAACCAAGTCCTCTGACTCCAGAAACTCATACCCCTGCTGTTGTTGTTCAGTTGTTAAAGTTGTGTCTGACTCTTTGCTACTCCATAGCCTGCAGCATGCCAAGCTTCCCTGTCCTTCACTATCTCCTGGAGTTTGCTCAGATTCATGTCCATTGAGTGGGTGATGCTATCTAACCAATACCCGTAACTGCTGCTATATGCTGTTTACATTAAGCTTTGTGAAAGAACCTTGTCCCACTGCAGAGAGGATGGTGTGTTACCTTACTGCAGTATTTCTCTGCCTTGGTTGGTTCTGAGTCAATGTGGCCCCTTCTATTTTTTTTCTAGGTTGCTTTGTTGACCACACTTTTAGGTGACCGCATTCTTGGTTTAAATATATGAATGCCATCATCCAAGCCTTTCTACCCTCCTTTCTTCTTTGCTTTTAGTTTGGAAGACATTTGAATCTCTTTGGAGGGACTTCAGGTATCTGCACACATTGATTTTGTGATGATTTTATTATTTTAATTTTACGGGTTAAATTATGGGATTCCTTGAGCTCCAGTCCCTGCTCCTGTCCCTTCTCCACTGGGTTTAAGTTCAAATTCTGAATCTGATTTTGGAATACTTAGTTTGGCTCCAATCCAGCTGTCCAGTTGAGCCCCGGCTCTCTGGATCATTTAGCTATTATTATTACTACCATCTCTCCCTTCATGGCCACTTACGTCTCTAATCAAATCTAGTTACTCACCGAAACTATGTGTCCTTGATTTCCTACTTGCATGCCCTTGTTTCTGCTGTGTTTTCAGCTTGAAATGTCATTCTTCCTATGAAGCCTTGTCTTATCTCTCTCTGGGAGTAATCATTTCCTCCTCTGAGCCTCACAGTGGAGGATTCTTTTATGTCTCCCTTTATGGCACAGCACACTTTATGCCGTATATTTCAGTTGTTTGTGTACATGCCTTTCTCTCTCCTGCTAGACCATAACATCATTGAACAGGTCTATCTGGTTGACCCTTGTTTCTCCTCTAGACTCTAGTTCTGTTCCCTCTAGATGGTAGGCAGTGGGTATCTGTTGGATAAATGGATAAGCAGAATTTCAGATTTAAGAAGAAAGCTCACTGGTGTAGCTTTTTTCCCTCTTGCTTGCTTCTCTTCTTCCTTTTATTTCCTTCTTTCTTTCTCTGCACTGACTCACTGAATGTGTGTTCACCACTCCCTTTTCTTACCCAGATTTGCCTCGTTCTTTCCCCATTAGCAGTCACTGTGTGGGAGGGAGTACCACATGTTGTTGGTCAGTTTTCTCCATCCTCTGTGGCTCCAGATTCTCTCCAGGAATCCTATGACCGACATGGGAACCAAGTGGTGATTACGTTCCGATCTTAATGAAAAGACCATGTGTAAAGAGGAGTCCTCAAGGTCTGTTAGTGTATGGCTTTCAAGTGGGGAACTTTCTGATATCCGTTTCAAGGGAACGGGATAAAAAAATCCTTGGGTGCTCAGGAGGTAGATCAAGGTGTATATTCACACTGCGGGGTATGGGATGTTAGAGGCATCTTGTTGACCAAGGGAATAATGCAGGAAGCCATGGAATCTTCTGCTGTTATTGATGAATCCCTGCATTTTTTCCACAGCTGGAAGAGACATTAGAGATGAATGTAGTGCAATTGTTCTCTTTTCCAGATGGAAAAGCAGATGCAAAGAAGCTAAATGACTCGTCCATAAAAACTGGGGTATTCATTGTCCAGTGTTTATTCCCAACACTGAATGTGGCTTGAGGGAACCACGGGCTCTTTGAAAACAGTGGAAGTTTAGCTTGAAGTGGAGGCTCCAGGTCTCTGAAATTGAAGGCTTCTGCAGTGCTGAAAGGTAGACTGAGTTTCGTAACAGGTTGGATCAGGGACCGAGTTCACCAGAAGGGTCTTGTTAACTGTTGTGATCACTCGGCGAGGTTCCCTTCTGATAATCAGCTCACTGGGGACTGGCCGACAGAGAGCTGCTCCTTTGACATTTGAAAAGAAGCCAACATTTAATAATGAAAACATCTCCAAGTTTTCTTGTTCTTTTTCCCAGCCCTCACATCCTAAGTTTCATTCCAGGCTTACTTTTTCTTATCTCAGCACTATTTGTGTTAAGTTTTTATTGTTTACTCCAAGTAGGATGTCAGTATGAAGAAGCCTGGGAAATCCAGGAAGTGTCTGAGAGGCTGATGATGGGTTTTGGGTGCTTTTTAGGTGCATCTTTCACCCGACTCCTAGAACTGTGTATTCTGTTGTCACTGAAATGCTGTCCAGTGAACCAGTGGTTTGGCAAATATGAAAGGTTACCCATTTGTGGCTAGGGAGCAGCCCTGTAAAGCGATCAGACGGCCCAGAACAGGAAGTCAAGTGCAAACAGGATATGCTTGTCTTTACTGTGACTTGTACGCCTGCATTTTGAAACCTGGTGTGGTTAATAAGTCAAGAGTTGAGCTTGGCTGAAGAGTCTCTGTTTCTGCTTTGAAAAGGAGCTAAGGCGAGAAGACCTATACTGCCCTTGCCTCAGTAGAGGTGCAGATCTTTTTTTCTGGGGATCAGGTCACTCTTCCTGGTGCTTCCTACCCTACACCATCTTGCACCTGTGTTTTACAAAATGAAACCCCTGAATTGACTGCTAATCTGTTACTTTTGATAGATGCAAGATTCATGCTGTATTTGGTTATTTATTTTTTGATAACAATAGGAAATTTTAGCCTCTAAGTCACTTTTTTTTTTTTTTTTCATTTTTTCTTCTAAGTCACTTTTTAAATTACAGGTTCCTTTTATTGAATTCCAGGATTTCTAAATCTCCTTTTGAGTGTTTCCTGAGTTAGGTAGTTTACAAATAACCCCAGGGTCTTTTTAGTCTTTCAAAATTTCCTTGAGTGTGGAGGCTGGATCTAATTGTAACTGCTGAACTGTTTTACACCTCAGCAAGTTTCTGGAATAATTTGCTTGGGGGTCACTCAGCTGGTAAACAATCTTCAGAACTCCTGTTTCCTGACTCTCCATTCCTTTTTTTTTTTTTTTTTCATTTTTTCTTCTAAGTCACTTTTTAAATTACAGGTTCCTTTTATTGAATTCCAGGATTTCTAAATCTCCTTTTGAGTGTTTCCTGAGTTAGGTAGTTTACAAATAACCCCAGGGTCTTTTTAGTCTTTCAAAATTTCCTTGAGTGTGGAGGCTGGATCTAATTGTAACTGCTGAACTGTTTTACACCTCAGCAAGTTTCTGGAATAATTTGCTTGGGGGTCACTCAGCTGGTAAACAATCTTCAGAACTCCTGTTTCCTGACTCTCCATTCCTCATTGCTTCCCACTGTGGAATCTGCTTTATTATGTCTCTCTTGGGGTCTTTGTGGAGTGTTAAAGAATGCTTGAGTTATTTTAGAACAGCACCATTCTGGTGAACTAGTGAGTTCAGGGCAGGTGAAGCTTTGGGTAATATTATTTTGTGTAACCCGTATCCTTTCCACATTGCAAAGAAGACTGTCTTGCTACATCATATTGATAACTCCAGGAGCAGATGGATAAAAGTAGCAGCACATCCCAACATCCAGGAAAACAGCATCTCTTCCTGGTATCGGGATGGATGTCTGTTTTCTTGAATCTGTCAAGGAGTGGTGAACATGAGGCAGTTTGCACTGTGTTGCAGGATATACAGGCAAAGAGTGAAACCTGAAGGCCGAGTAAGCACAGGTTTTCTTCACAAGGAGATAGTATGGAGTGAATACAAGGTTTTCTTTGTGGTCCTAGGTGAACTAGAAATCTCCATTTCTGCTTCTTGGGATAGATACTGGGCATTTCACATCCTGGAGTGAGCAGACATTTCAGAAAGTCGGCATAATTTTTAGATTGAAATTATATACATTGAACCACCCAAAGGTCTTACGGGGTTAGTCTGAATTTGTTCTACCTTTATCCCCGAATCCCATCTGACCTGAGTGCAGTACACAGTTGCAGAGCACCAGGTTGCGGGGACCAGAAGTGTGTATCTTCCATTCCTCTCTGAACTTGGTTAACTGAGAGGCGTTGAGGAGCTAAGGGAGAAAAGTCTAAGCTGTCTTTGGGCTTTGGGGAAAATTGATAAATTCATTAACAATGGGGTTGAATTGGAAGGAATGTAGCAGTGTAGGGCTGCACTTTAGATGGTTTTCCCAGGTAGCTCAGTGGTGAGGAATCTACCTACCAATACAAGGAGATGCAAGAGACGTGGGTTTGATCCCTGAATTGGGAAGATCTCCTGGAGTAGGAAATGGCAACCCACTCCAGTATTCTTGCCTGGGAAATCCCGTGGACAGAGGAGCCTGGTGGGCTANTCAGTGGTGAGGAATCTACCTACCAATACAAGGAGATGCAAGAGACGTGGGTTTGATCCCTGAATTGGGAAGATCTCCTGGAGTAGGAAATGGCAACCCACTCCAGTATTCTTGCCTGGGAAATCCCGTGGACAGAGGAGCCTGGTGGGCTACAGTCTGTAGGGTTTTGAAGAGTCAGTGACTAAGCAGGCTGTCAGGCACTTCTGATTAACTACTTTTGACCACCTTGGAGACAGTTCTTCAGGGATTATAAATTAAGAGCTGGTGAGAGGGAACTGGAGTCATTTAGTTCTAAGGTATCAAAGTTTGTTTGTTTTTTGAAGTAGGGGATATAGCAGATAAATTGTCACAAGTAACCTTAGAAAGATTTTCTTTTAAATTGTTTTATTGAGCACCTATTATGTACTAGGGTCCAGTGTAAATGCTTGTTATTTTAGTCCTTTCAATTACCATTTCAGTGAAGCAGTATCTTGAGGAAATGAAGGTTTGAAGAAAGTAACAAGGAATCTTGGAGAAGGCGATGGCACCCCACTCCAGTACTCTTGGCTGGAGAATCCCATGGACAGAGGAGCCTGGTGGGCTGCATTCCATGGGGTTGCTAGGAGTCGGACAGGACTGAGTGACTTCACTTTCACTTTTCACTTTCATGCATTGGAGAAGGAAATGGCAACCCACTTTAGTGTTCTTGCCTGGAGAATCCCAGGGACGGGGGAGCCTGGTGGGCTGCCGTCTGAAGTGACTTAGCAGCAGCAACAAGGAATCTAGAGTCTGTTCTTTCCATACCCAGTACATTTGGTTACATCAAGTACATCATTTTGATCCCAGACAGGATCCCTGTCTGGAAGTTCTGGCTTTCCCCAGGGCACAGGAGGATACAAACCCTCTCGACTGGTCCCTCCCTCTGTGAATGTTTTTCAGCTTGATTACCAGTTTGTCAGTCGCTGTTCCAGTATCTAGTGAAAGCAACTTCTTCAGTCAGAAGGTGCAGAACAGCTTATCTGGACAGGTAAATCCTGTCCCCTGAACTGAGAGAACAAGGAGAAGCAGAGTCTTTTTCATCTTGATGGTCTTCTTCATCAGTTTTGATGGAAAGAAGGATCCTCAGTAATTAAACCGCAGATCCGTTTATTCTGTTTTCAGTGTTGTCGAAGACTTCACTCTGCGCTGCTTTCTTCCCTGATTGATTTGCCCTTCGGGGCAGAATGCCCGGGCTGAAATGAAATGTGTAGGTTTCTCCATTGCACTGTTCAGTCTGTCATCTCTCCTGAAAGCTGGGCGAAGAAGCAGCCATCTAATTGGTCAGACCCCAAGGGTGCTGTTTTGGCGCAGCTCCATTGGTTAGAGTTACTTTCTCCTGAACTTCAGAGCAGATGCTGAGGTCCCTCTGCAGATATGTGTCATCCACTAGTTGGAACCAGGGAGTTTCCAGGAACATTTACAACTTGTGGTTATTATGTATGTTTTTCAGTTGTTTACAACAGACAGTTACCACTTCAGAAAAAGAATTCATTTGTTACTGGTGGAAAGTGAAATCCCTCTCCTCCTTCCCTTCTTGTTGTCGTTGTAACCCTTTCTCCCCTTCAGACCCTGTGCTCTTCTGCTTCTTACCTGCCTTTTGTCCTATTTCTGTCCCACCTGGCTCAGGGTGTGTGCTCAGTAGCGACGGGCAGAGGTCTGCTTGGACTGTGTCTGGTCAAAGTCTCTCATTTCTTTTCTCTGTTATCTTCTCCATGTGCTGTTTTCATCTTTATGTGTATTCTTTGCCCCTCCATTGCAGCACCGTTTCAGACCACAGCCTCCAGGAGGGCACTGATGCCTTCTTTGCCTTTAGATGCAGGGGCGGGATGGAAGTGAAGAACGTGTCCATCTTCCAGGCTCTGCCCTTCCGGTTTTTTAATGCGGTAATAACTGCAAGTTTTAACATTTTTCTATTACTTTTCGAAGGTCAGTCTGTTCCCGTTCTTTTTTTCAAGTAATCTTAGCAGACGCCTAAATTATCTTCAGCATGTGTGAGGTAGACACGTTATCATAAGAGCTTTCCTTACAGAGAGTGCTGTGGTTCTATGGGTTGAAAACCTGTCATTTGCTCACCACCCTGGAATTATGATGGTGGAGTTTTCAGGAGCAAATGTTTGTCCCTTCCCCCCAGTTTTGAAAGCTCTGTTGCTGTTATCATTAGTCAGACTTCAACAAATACCTGATGATCACATTTGCCTGGCACTGAGGCTGGGAATAAAGCTATAAAGTGACTCACTTTTGTTTCCTGTTTCACTTTCTGCTCCCTAACCACGGGAGAAGGACACTCTAGAAAGAATCACACAAACTGTCAGCCAGGTGCTTCAACGTGGCGCTGCCGCAACACTCACCCTCTGAGAATGCACTCGCCGCGTCGCGTGGGGACCGTGCCTGGTTTTGTCCTTCTGGGGTCACACTAGCGGCTGGACGAGGGCTGAGCAGATGAATGCGTGACGGTTGTCAGGAGGCGTTCAAGACTCTGTGAGAGCACAGTTGGGGCCCAGAAGGTTCCCCTGAGGAAGTAAGTGCCGCTGGAGGAGGCGGGGTGGGAGCAGGGTCACCGGGGCTGAGAGAGGAGCTGGGGGGAGGGTCCTGAGGCCGAAGTAAGCTTGGCGTTTGGGGAACTGAAGGCATAGCAGGGTAGCTGGGCCCCAGAGCACCAATGGCTGGTTTTCATTTATTCAGTGGTTACCAGTGAAAGCACTTCTAAAAGGAAAGTTGATAGAGCTTTGGCTGTACTTGAGACAATTAAGTCAGAAAGCCTTCTGTCCTCCATGGGAACAGCACAGGTGGGCAAGAGTAGAAACTGAAACACATTCCGAATGTCAAGGAGGAGCTTTATCTTCGGGAAGTAGATGTCTGTGTGACGCAGTGGTGCCCGACAGTGGTAGTGAGCAGGAACTGAAGATGACTTTCTGGACGTGTGAATTAAAATTCTGGCTTCCCAGGGAGGGTTTTCTGTCTGCGGTGCCTCTCACAAGGCCCTCGAGTGTGGAGGGTTGCCTTGGTGCTTAGGTGCCCCTTTGGGCGTCCCTGGAGGGGGGCAGGATTTGGTGCGATGGACTTCTCCCCACTGCCCCCTTGAGAGGCTGTCCATAATCTTCTCCCGGCCGACCCTTAGTTGATGGTTCAACCTCCCTCTCCTGGTAAGCCCTGGTGCTCAGCGTGGGGAATGTGGATGGTGAGAGCAGCCCCTCACCCCACTTTCTGTAGGACCACAGAGGACTCAAAGAACCTGAACTTACATCCGGTTGCCGTCTACTGGTGCGACCCTGGTCCCTCTTGAGCCCAGTGTTCATTTACAAAATGAGCATTTCAGTTCTGATGTTTTGGGCTGCATTATTGTATTAAATGAGACACGAGATGGAAATATAACAACTCACTTGGCTCACGTTAAGTATTCTGTAGTGTTTTTACCTTTTCCTTAAAAAATAAAAATTTCTAGGATCATCTGAGGAGGGACTTCAGGACCCTCAAATCTGAATGCCTCCCCCCAGCTTTCCCCTTGCCTGTGCCTCAAATAACAGCACAGACGATTCTCTCTCCCACCCAAGCTTTTTTTTTTTGCTTGTGGTGCTGGCATGCAGGATCTTAGTTTGACCAGGAATTGAATTTGTGCCTTCAGCAGTGAAAGCTCAGAGTCCTAACCACTGGACAACCAGGGAATCCCCTCACCGGAAGCTTTGATCATTGTTGTATTGAAGTGTAATGTGGGAATTGGAGGAGAGGGGAGCCAGACCCAGGTGCCTTGGAAGGACGTCTTGGTGTGGATGCAGGCTCCGGAAGTGGTCTGGAGAGAGGCACACACTCGATCCCCATTAGTTCCATGCCTTATTCTAGTGTCCACCGTTCAGTGAACGGCTAATGCTGCCTTCCGCCCATTATGCAAAACTGAAAGCCCGGTAAGGTCTCCTCCTTCCATACTGAGCACCTACCCTGTGTCCAGCCCAGGAGGTTCAGGCAAGTGTACCCACTGCAGTGACACTCAGAGAAGCAGCTTCCTCAGGCTTCTTCCTTTCCTCACTGCTAGGGTTTACGGCCAGGTCTGACTGAGTCCGGGCTTCCCAGGTGGTCCAGTGGTGAAGAATCTGCCTGCCAATATGTGCAGAAGAATCTCCTGCATCTCCTGCCTGTTGAAGATGCAGGAGACATAGGTTCGATCCTTGGGTCAAGAAGATACCCCCACAGAAGGAAATGGCAACCCACTCCAGTATTCTTGCCTGGAAAATCCCATGGACAGAGGAGCCTGGAGGGCTACGGTCCATGGGGTTGCAAAGAGTCGAACACAAGTGAGCATGCACGTACACACTGACTGAGTCTAAAACCAAAGTAAAACATAGTTGGTAAGTTTATTTTTTTCGTATATATACTTTTACTCTTCTGTTTTCTAAAAATTCAGCCCGAAAGGAAAATTCTTATCTAGGAAATGCATTTTCCGTTACCCACGTCTAAAGGACTGCCGTGGAGGATGGAAGACCCCGTTAGCTTTGGAAATGTTCCCGCCTTGAAGTCTCCCCTGTTTACGTCCAGCCTGCACACCACCTCAGCAGAGCTGTTGCTCCCGTTCAGATCTTGGAGTTCTGAGGTTGCACAGGATACTTGTCTCCTCTGTGACTTAGGTGTTCTGAGTTCTTCATTCTGAAATAAACATCTCAGAGATAGTCCCAGTACCACAGAGAACATGCCTCCTCAGCCGTGCCCAGCAAGGGAAACCAGTCTAGTGTGGTGAGCCCCGCAGGGTGCCTGCTTACAAGTGCGCATCACCCTACTTTATGCCCCTTGTGTTGTCAGCAGCATTTTAAACCCTCCCCTTCTGAGATAGACCCTGGTCAGGCAGGTTTCCTGGAAAATTCCACTTGCCACTCCAAGATCCTGTTTTTTTCACATTAAACAGTTTTCAAGGGAATTCGAGTTTCTTTCCACACTAACTTCTTTTTAAAAATTAGCAGCCTTCCAAGCTGAGAGATGATTTTAAACTTCAGGTGAGTTCTCCAGATAATGATTATGTCTTTGTTGTGTGGGTGGTGTGATCAGCTGTGTCAGAGGCCCCGTCCAGCCCGGTCCCTTGGGCCGTGGGGAACTCCGGCTTTGTGTGACCAGAGGGAGTGAGGGACATTGGGATTGCCAGCCAATAATCGCCACTGAACAGCCTGGCTGTTGCCATTTTACCCTTGTAATGACGTATAGTTCAATGACCATTTATTTTGATTTGCTATTTGTGGAGCATGTACTGTAGGTTGGGCACTTGGTTATTTCTCATCCGTGTAGTTACCAGCAGGGGAGGTGTTACCCATCTCATACAGGTGAGAAAACGGACTCAGAAAACTTAAGGAGCTTGTCCAAGGCAAGCTACCTTTTTTGTTGTTGTTTCTTTTTTAAGAAGAAATACTTATTTTTTGGTTGCACTGGGTCTTCATTGCTACACTCGGGCTTTCTCTAGTTGTGGAGAGTGGGGGCGTCTCTCCAGCTGTGTGCGTGGGCTTCTCATCCTGGTGGCTTCTCTTATTGAGAAGCACAGGCTCTAGGCAGGCGGGCTTCAGTAGCTGTGGTGTACAAGCTTAGTTGCTCTGAGGCCTGTGGAGTCCCCATGGACCAGAGCTCTAACCCATCTCCCCTGTCTGAGGCCTGTGGAGTCCCCATGGACCAGGGCTCTAACCCATCCCCCCTGTGGAGTCTCCATGGACCAGGGCTCTAACCCATCCCCCCTGTGGAGTCCCCATGGACCAGGGCTCTAACCCATCCCCCCTGTCTGAGGCCTGTGGAGTCCCCATGGACCAGGGCTCTAACCCATCCCCCCTTTGGAGTCCCCATGGACCAGGGCTCTAACCCATCCCCCTGTGGAGTCCCCATGGACCAGATCTCTAATCTGTCTCCCCTGTGGAGTCCCCATGGACCAGAGCTCTAACCCATCCCCCCTGCACTGGCAGGTGGGCTCTTGCCCAGTGGCCCCTCCCCACCCCTGGGAAGTTCTGTTTCTTTTTGCTTTTTAATTCCTTTCCTTGCTGTGCAGCATGTGGGATCTAAGTTCCTTGAGCAGGGATCGAACCCGTACCCCCTGCAGTGGAAGTATGGTATCTTAACCACTGGGCTGCCAGGGAAGGCTCATGAAAGTCAAAGTTGCTCAGTTGTGTCTGACTCTTGCGACCCCATGGACTATACAGTCTATGGAATTTTCTAGGCCAGAATATTGGAGTGGGTAGCTCTTCCCTTCTCCAGGGGATCTTCCCAACCCAGGGACAGAACCCAGGTCTCCTGCATTGTGGGCGGATTCTACCAGCTGAGCCACCAGGGAAGTCCAAAAGCTACCTTTGTTTTTGATAAAGGACTTTGTTGTAGTCACCTTATATCACTATAAATATTGGCAAAATGCTTTGGGCCCTAAGGAGAGATAACTAGTCCTTGTCTCAGGCTGTATTGATAAAGTATGGATTATTTCTCCATTTGTTCATTCTGCAAGTTATTTGGGGGCCTGCTATAAAGTAGCCCTGTGCTAGCTGACGTGGATAGAAACGTGAAGACAGATGAGGTTCCTGCCTTTGGAGTTTACACTGTAGACAGACAGATGTAACTACAGATTGTGATCATTCTCCTGAAGGAAACCAAAAGGGCACCGAGCAAGTGGGCAACAGGAGGACGCCTCCAAACAGGTGCCATCTGAGCAGAGACTGCGGTTGGGAAGGAGAGTAGTAGCAGCAGGGGAGCAAGTGTGGGTCCCGAGGCAGGAGCGAGCCTGGTGTCCCTGAAGAACCGAAAGGCTTGCCTGTATTTGACTTTTATGTAAATAGAATAATTTAATGTGTATTCTTTTGTGCTTATCTTCTTTCACTCAGCATTATAAGATTCATCTCCAACCCATTACATAGAGCAGTAGTTTCATTCTCATCATTGTCTGAATAGAGCTTTTTGTCCTTTCTACTATGGATTGATGTTTGGATCTTTTCCAGCTTGAGGCTCTTACAACAGTACTGCTACAAACATTCTTGTATACTTCTTTTAAGAAACATGTTTCTGTTGGGCGTATACCTGGAAGTGGAATTGCAAAGCCCCATGTGTGTAAATCGGAGAAGGCAACGGCATCCCACTCCAGCATTCTTGCCTGGAAAACCCCATGGATGGAGGAGCCTGGTAGGCTGCAGTCCATGGGGTCGCTACGAGTCCATGAGGTCGCTAAGAGTCGGGCACGACTGAGCAACTTCACTTTCACTTTTCCCTTTCATGCATTGGAGAAGGAAATGGCAACCCACTCTCGTGTTCTTGCCTGGAGAATCCCAGGGACGGGGGAGCCTGGTGGGCTGCCATCTATGGGGTTGCACAGAGTCAAACACGACTGAAGCAGCCCCAGCAGCAGCAGTGTGTGTGTAAATATGTGTGTTTCCCAAGGGGTGGTGCCAGTTCACTTTTCTGCCAGCAGTGTTAGAGTTCCAGTTACTCTGTATCCTTGTCGACACTTGCTGGTGTCTGTCGTTTCCATTTCAGCCATTCCATAGGGTGTTCAGTGATAACACTGTGTGGTTGTAATCTGTACTTAAGACAGGGAAGAGTCTTTGGAACTGAGAGGTCCTGGACAGTGCCTATATGCCAATGCGAAATCTCCAGTAGAGGTAGAAAACAGGCGCTCAGAGGGGAACGGGCGGCAGGGCAGACAGACTGTTTTTTTTTAGGTTTATTTATTTATGACTGTGCTGGGCCATCACTGTGGGCTTTTCTTTAGTTGCCGTGGTTTCTCTAGAAAAAGTGGGCTTTTCTCTAGTTGTGGTGTGCAGGCTTCTCATTGCGGTGGCTTCTGTTGTTGCAGAGCACAGGCCCTGGGGCTTGGGGGCCTCGGTAGTTGCGGCTCCTGGGCTCTAGAGCACAGGCTCAGTAGCTGTTGCGCGTGGGCTTAGTTGCTCCTTGGCATGTGGCATCTTCCCAGACCAGGGATCGAACCTCTGTCTCCTGCATTGACAGGTGGAGGGAGTCTTTACCACTGAGCCACCAGGGAAGCCCTGATTTTTTTTTTTTTTTTTTTTTTTTGCGGGGGTGGGGTGGAATTGAGAACACTTTTCTTGTGATTTACAGAGTGTGGGCTTTAGGATTGAAGTGACTTAGGTTCACATTCTGGCTTTACTACCTTCTGGGTATGACCTTTAGGTGAGCAAATTACTTATGTTCTCTGAACCTTGGTTTTCTTACCTGAAAATGAGACTAGCTAACCTGCCTTGCCAGACTCTTGTGAGGACCATATGAGATAACACCAGGTGCCGCCTAACCCAGCTCAGTGCCTGGAGATGAGACTTATTCCTCCAGTGGAGAATGGTACTTTCTTCTTTACTTCTTAGAAAATGTAATTACTTCTACAGTTATTTCAAAGAGGCATGGCTAAGCCATATTGATAGGTTTTTGTAGCATTTTCTTTCAAAGTCTTTGCGGTTGTATGTTAATTGCTTTTTAAGGATAATATACAAGATGAAGCAAAGCCCATTCTATATTAATGATGCAGAACCTGGGGGTACTTTCCTTTCTACACTTGATAGCATAGATGCTTTTGATAATTCTAGCAGTACAGTAGTGATAGCAAGCGAGTGAGTGAGTGAGTGCCACGCAGTCGTGTCCGACTCTTTGCAACCCCATGAACTGTAGCCCACCAGGCTCCTTCATCCATGGGATTTTCCAGGCAAGAATACTGAAGTGGGTTACCATTTCCTTCTCCAGGAGATCTTCCCGACCCAGGGATTGAACCGAGGTCTCCCGCATTGTAGGCAGACGCTTTACCGTCCGAGCCACCAGGGAAGTCCGCTAGTAAGCAAACCACCCTCAAAAAACTGGAGATGATTCTGTAAGGCTTGCAGCTAGCCATTTTCTCATTTGCTGTGTCTGAAAGTGAAAGTGTTGTTTGCTTGGTGCTGCTGCTGCTGCTAAGTCGCTTCAGTCATGTCCGACCCTGTGCGACCCCAAAGACAGCAGCCCACCAGGCTCCCCCATCCCTGGGATTCTCCAGGCAAGAACACTGGAGTGGGTTGCCACGTCCTTCTCCAACGCATGAAAGTGAAGAGTGAAAGTGAAGTCGCTCAGTCATGACTCTTTGCAACCCCATGAACTGTAGCCCACCAGGCTCCTTCATCCATGGGATTTTCCAGGCAAGAATACTGAAGTGGGTTACCATTTCCTTCTCCAGGAGATCTTCCCGACCCAGGGATTGAACCGAGGTCTCCCGCATTGTAGGCAGACGCTTTACCGTCCGAGCCACCAGGGAAGTCCGCTAGTAAGCAAACCACCCTCAAAAAACTGGAGATGATTCTGTAAGGCTTGCAGCTAGCCATTTTCTCATTTGCTGTGTCTGAAAGTGAAAGTGTTGTTTGCTTGGTGCTGCTGCTGCTGCTAAGTCGCTTCAGTCATGTCCGACCCTGTGCGACCCCAAAGACAGCAGCCCACCAGGCTCCCCCATCCCTGGGATTCTCCAGGCAAGAACACTGGAGTGGGTTGCCACGTCCTTCTCCAACGCATGAAAGTGAAGAGTGAAAGTGAAGTCGCTCAGTCATGTCCGACTCTTAGCGACCCCATGGACTGCAGCCCACCAGGCTCCTCCGCCCATGGGATCTTCCAGGCAGGAGTACTGAGTGGGTCGCCTTTGCCTTCTCTGGTTGTTTGCTTACATGTGTCCAACTCTCTGTGACCCTGTTGACTGTAACCCGCCAGGCTCCTCTGTCCATGGAATTCTCCAGGCAAGAATACTGGAGTGGGTTGCCATTTCCTTCTCTGGGGGATCTTCCTGACCCAGGGATCGAACCCCAGTCTCCTACATCGCAGGTGGATTCTTTACCATCTGACCCACCAGGGAAACCATGTCAGAAAAGTACGTATTAAAAAAATAAAAAATACTTCTTTGAGGATGGGGGCATTTTAATTAGGTTTTTTTCCAAAGGGTTTTTACAGTGTCTTTTTTTAAAATATAAATTTATTTATTTCAATTGGAGGTTAGTTACTTTACAATATTGTATTGGTTTTGCCATACATCAACATGAATCCACCACAGTACAATGTCTTATATAGTGCGTTCGAGAGGGCTTCCTGGTGGTTCAGCGGTAAAGAATCTGTCAGTTCAGGAGACGTGGGTTCAATCCCTGGGTCAGGAAAATCCCCTGGAGGAGGAAATGAAGACCCACTCCAGTCCTGTTGCCTGGGAAGCCCCATGGACAGAGGCGCCTTGCAGGACACAGACTGTGGAGTTGCAGAGTTGCAAAGACTTGTGACTGAACATGGTGACAGCATACAGTGGGCTCGCTGTATCCTAATTCCAAGGTGTTGCTGTCTGTGTGTCAGGGTAAAGCCTGTTTTTGCAGAAGTCCCTTGGCTCACAGAGCAGTTAACTTAAAGAAACTGGATGAGAACCTTGGGGACCTCAAGTGTAGTGCCTTGGATTTTGGTGGGTTAGCAAGATGGTTTTGAAGTTGCATTGCAGACTTGGAGATTTTCCTAGGGTACTGACATTCTGACCCTCCTCTTTTCCATGGGAGAGTCCATGGCCACCCCAGATCCCACTTAAAATCATTTGTGTTGGGTGGGCGGACAAGTGGAGAAGTGATTGTTTTCAAATTACTTAGGATTCTGGGACTTAACAGGGACAAATCACATTATCTGCCTTCTTACCTCTAACTGTGGCTGTACCCAGCCTACCTGGAATAGGTCATTTATCTTACCCTGTTATTAGCACTGTTATTTTCCTGTTCAACAGGGTTTGGTCTACCAAGCTGACAGAACCCCATGTGCTGGCTAGCCACTCTGGCCTCAGACCACAGGGTTCTTCGACAGGGAATGGTACATTTTCTTATTCACCCCAGCCCTACAGCTCCCACCTTTTTTACCCTTTCAGCAAATTGGAAGAGGAGAGCCTGGTAGGTTTCAAACAAACTTAGTAAAAGAGCAGTCAGACTATATTTGAAAATTAAATTGCCAAGTCCATTTTTTTTTTTTTCTGAAGAGGGCGAGGGAAGTTGGGGGAGGAATTTTCAAGCCCTTGGCAAAGATTAGGTGGTAATTTTCTTTGCAGATCAGGAGGAAGCTTACAGATCACAGAGGGAGATTGTTCGAAGCTGTCAATGTAGGGAAAGCTCTTTTTATTTTGTATGGGGGTATAGCTGATTCACAGTGTTGTGCTAGTTTCAGGGGAGCAGCGAAGGGACTCAGCCAGCCACATACATGTATCCGTTCAGGGAGAATTCTGTTTTATTTTTTTGGGGAAAAGTCTTTGTATACCCCACAGGTGGTTCCACTTTCTATCCTTAAGGAGCATAATTGGATGCCACATGTGTGTCTCTGTTAAGAGCTGAAGGAGGAAACATATTCCCCAGAGAAAAGTAAAAGTTTCATTTGGCAGTGTTAAAGTGATAAACCTTTTGCTTGCCCTTCCTGAAATAACCTTGGGTATAGTTGTTATTTGGGCTTCCCTGATGGCTCAGCAGTGAAGGATCTGCCTGCCGACACAGGAGTGTGTGTGTGTACTTAGGCATGTCCGACTCTTTGGTACCCCGTGGACAGCTCACCAGGGTCTTCTGTCTGTGGAATTTTCCAGGCCACAATACTGGAGTGGATTGCCATTTCCTCCTCCAGGGAGTCTTCCTGACCCAGGGATCAAATCTGCATCTCTTGTTTCCTGCATTGGCAAGCGGATTCTTTACCACTAGCGCCACCTGGGATGTAGAAGACGTGGGTTCGATCCCTGGAACAAGAAGATTCCTGGAGGAAGAAATGGCAACCCACTCCAGTATTCTTGCCTGGGAAATCCCACAGACAGAGGAGCCTGGCGGGGTCGCAGAGTCCATGGGGAGGTGACCATGCAGAGCAGTCCATGAGGTTGCAGAGTCGGATGAGACTTAGTGAGTAGACCACAACATCATAGTTGTTTAGGCTTATGGCTTTCCATTTTGGCACGACTCTCATTAAGAAATGTGTCTTGGTATTTAAATACACGTCACAGAGTGTCGAAGCCTTGTCTGCTAACCTTGGTGAACCTGTTCTGTTAGGCCGGGCAGGTCTCAGTTATTTTTAGCACTGGAGTCTCTTCCCCAGTGACCCCTTGCCCACATGCCCACATCCCCAGAATGAGGCCACATTCTCCACCCACACATGGGGCCTGTGGAGTAACCACGGGGCAAATTTCACATCTTCCCACAGAACCAGTTCCTTGTAAGTGCAGCCAAATACTCAGAGAGGCTGACAGCTTTTTCTTTCAGAGCTGCTCAGAGGAGGCAGTTGAGATTAGAGCCAAAGTTAAGAGGATGAAAATAGTGCTGAGGAAGACAGGTCCCCTTGACTCCCTGCTAAGGAAGAGCTTTCTTAGCTGCTGTAGCCAGAGAGCTGAGCTGAGCTATATATATCATGCCTGATGGGGCCAGAGTCCCGGGGGGGCCAAGGACCTTGTGGAAATCACTTTTGGTCTCCCTGGGGCCCAGCACCTTGGTACTTCCCAAGCACTTGTAAAAGCACAGGAATTGAAACACCACACAGCTGGCCGCCTCTCCACTTTTCCCTCCCAAATGGTACCTTACCCAGTGGGGTCTACCTGTGATGTGGCCAAGTCCTTACCTCTTTCTTTTTTTTAAATTAATTTTTATTGCAGTATATAGTTGCTTTACAATGTTAGTTTCTGCTGTACAGCAACGTGAATTGGTCATCCGTATACATACAAGCCCTCTTTGTCACCACTGAGCACTGAGGAGTTTCCTGTGCCCTACAGTAAGTTCTTGGCTATCTATCTTGTTGTTGTTGTTCATTCGCTAAGTCGTGTGCGACTCTTTGTGACCCCATGAACTGCATCACACCAGTCTTCCCTGTCCTTCACTGTCTCCCTGAGTTTGCTCAAACTCGTCCATTGTCAGTGATGCCATCCAACCATCTCATCCTCTCTTGCTCCCTTCTCCTCTTGCCTTCATTCTTTCTCGGCATCAGGGTCTTTTTCAATGAGTTGGCTCTTTGGCATGAGGTGGCCAAAGTATCTATCTTACGCATAGTATCAATAGTGTATGTAAGTCTCAGTCTCCAGTTTGTCCCACTCTTTGTTTTCTTCTTGTGGTTAAATATTTCATTGTTCATCTCTCTCTGCTAGTGCTGTCAGCTTAGCTTCGATTCCATCTGTCTACACCTCTGCTCCAGTCTCTGGGGAAAGAGGTGACCTTTCTCCTGCCCCGGGGGAGTCCACCCCCATGTCTTGGTCACCTTTCTCTCCCTCATGGCCCTTGTTCCCATATTTATTGCCAGCTTCCCTTCCCTTCCTCTATCAGCTCTGAGTCTTTGTGGGGTTTCTTCTGTGGATATGTCTGCCTTTCTCTTATCTTGAGACCTGCTGCCTTCTCTCTTCGCTTCACTGTCAAAAGTTTCGAGAGAGAATAATTTATCCTTGTAGTCTGGCAAATCCTCACTTCTCACTTGCTTCCCAACCTATGGTTATTCGTCAGCTTCTCTCTTCCTACAAGTCTGGGGCATGGAGCACACTCAGTTTCTTAAAATTAGGTCCATGATGTTCCTCTGCGCATTCTACTCTCTGGGTCATTTGCCAGCGTCGAACATTTATTTTGGAAATTCCAGACAGTCTTCCAGTTCTCTCACCTCTGAGCATGGTTCCTTCCTTTGCTCCCATTGGTTCTCCGCTGCTTGCGCATTAGATCACATGTTCCTAAGAGCTCTCGCAGGCCGTCCTCTCTTCTGCCCCAGATGGTCTAACCATCTTCCTGCTCCTCTCTGGCTTTAGGTACTTTCCAGTAGGCGAGGATCCCCAAGCCTGTATCTTCAGCGGACGTGGTGCTGTGCGTACATCCGCAGGCCCCCACAGGTACTAAAACTCAACTCAGAGTCTTAATCTGTCCCTCCTCCCACAGACGTGCTCCTCCTGAGGGCTGTCGCTCAGTCAAGGGTTCTACTCTCGCTCCCTCTGTGTCACTCAGAGAGCTGGTCTCTCCCCGCCCCCAGCACTTCGGTTCATGGCCACATCCTGCTAAGTCTGTCTCAGATCACTGTCCCTTTCTCTTCTGCCTGTATCCTCATATCTTGCTTCCCACCCGCCCCTCACAGATTGGTCCTCCACACTGCTCACTGCTGTAGTGGCCACTCTGAAATGCAGGTAAGATCACAAAGCCTGGTGTGGCCTCAACCTTTAATGGTGCCCCGCTACCTATAGGATAAATTCCAGCCTCCTTACCAAGAAATACAAAGTTTTGTGGGTGGTTTTTTTTTTTTTGGCTGCTGTGGGTCTTTACTGCTGCACGTGGACTTTCTCTAGTTGCAGAGATGGGGGCTACTCTCTAGTTGCGGTGCGCGCGCGGGCTTCTCGTTGCGGTGGCTTCTCTCGTTGAGGAGCAGGCGCTCCAGACACGCAGGTTTCCGTAGTTAGGGCTTGCGGGCTCTAGAGCGCAAGCGCAGTAGTTGTGGCACATGGGCCCAGTTGCTCTGCGGCAGGTGGGATCGTCCCTGACCAGGGGTTGAACCTACATCCCTTGCATTGGCAGGCAGTTTCTAAACCACTGGGCCACCAGGGAGGTCCTGGAATAGAAGGTTTTGAGTGGCTGCTTGTTTACTTGCTGTCCTCTCATCCATCCCTATCCTTACCTTTGACCCAACCAAGCATTTTGTAGTTTCTTTGATGTCCTGGTCCATGCTGTTGTTTTTTTTTTTTAAGTCTTTTTGTCCTTGACTTTCTGGCCCATAATAGTGTTACTGAGCAGGGTTCTTGGTCTGCTTAATAGAAACTGATCAGAGACCAGACAAGAAATCCAAGCAAGGCTTCATTAGGGCCTCTGCTGCAGCAGGAGGCAGTGAGACCGAGCAGCAGGTTGCCTTGCCTGCTTGCTGAGGGGCACGTAGAGCTCTTCCTCAGTGGGTGCGAGTAGGGAAGGGTGGCTCCTGGGGTGGCCTGGAGGGGGTGGCCTGGGTGGTTGCCTGCCCGTTGGGCGGCATTGTGTGCAGAGGGCAGGCTCAGTGCCCCGCGTTTGCTCCCAGCTCTTCAGCAGTGGCAGTTGTGTCTTCGGTCTTTTTGTGTCTTGTTTCCCATAATTTGCCCCAACACGTGCACAAGATTGTTTTTAATCCCTTACAGTTTCCTTTGTATTTTGTGGTTCGAGGAGATGTTTATCCTGGTGCAGGCATTGCGACAAAGGGTCTCATGTCCCAGCTTGTCTCAATAGGGTCTGTCTGCCCTGGTCACTCCTCCACCCTGGAGGAAGGAGCTGATCATTGTTCTCATCTTTGTCACCCTTTCCCTGCTCCCCTCACTCCCCCACCCCCCAGCTTCCCAGCTGCTCAGTGGGTGAAGAATCCACCTGCACTGCAGGAGATACAGGAGATGTGGGTTTGATTGCTGGGTTGGGAAGATCCCCTGGAGGAGGGCATGGCAACTCACTTGAGTATTTTTGCCTGCAGAACCCCATGGACAGAGGAACCTGATGGGCTACAGTCCATGGGGTCAGACACTGCTGAAGTGACTGAGCATGCACACACCCCCTTGCACTGTGCAGACCTCTGTTAAAGCACCCTGAAATTTCAGTGTTTGCTTTTACATTTCTAGTTCCCGTATTAGACATGAGCTCCGTGAGGGCAGGCACTCGATCACACTCGCCTAGCACAGCAAAGCACAGGCCCCTCTAAAGGCTGCAGACACAAATGAGCGGAGGTCCTGACAAGTTTAGTGAACCACCGACAGCCTTGTCTCCAGGCTGTTCTACTACTCCCCTCCCCCCACCTCATTCTGTTAATTGACACATCCTGCTGACTCTGTCAGAAGTCTGTCCACATTTGGGACAAGCCTGGAAAGCCAAATGGTAATTCTGGTGAAATCACTGGGTTTAACTTTTTAAAAAATTATTTATTTTTATTTATTTACTTGGCGGTGCCGGGTCTTAGTTGTGACACACGGGATCCTGGATCTCCACTGCAGCATGGGGGAATCTAGTTCCCAGACCAGGGATCGAACCTGGGCCCCCCTGAGTTGGGAACGTGGAGTCTTAGCCGCTGTATGGTCNATTTTTATTTATTTACTTGGCTGTGCCGGGTCTTAGTTGTGACACACGGGATCCTGGATCTCCACTGCAGCATGGGGGATCTAGTTCCCAGACCAGGGATCGAACCTGGGCCCCCCTGAGTTGGGAACGTGGAGTCTTAGCCGCTGTATGGTCAGAGAAGTCCCTCTAGGCTTACTTTTTACCTGCGCCTTCCCAGAGAGATTGCCGTGAAAGCATGGTTACAATGCTAGTGGCAATCGCGGAGGTTCGTTCAGCACGTTATAGACTGAAGAATGTCCAGCCAAGAAAAGTGAAGCATAGAAAGGCTGTGACTCGTTGGCAGCAGGCAGTAGCCCAGGTCTTCTGGTTCCGGGTTTTATGATCTTTGTATTATTCCACACTGTTTCAGATGTTTCCATCAACATCTTTTTTGGGGATTTTTTTAGGTCTTTTCCTTATGTTTTTTAAAGAAGTAATTTTATGTATTTATTTTTGGCTGTGCTGGCTCTTTACTGCTGAGCGGGCTTTTCTGCAGTCGTGGCGAGCGTGGGCTGCTGTCTGGTTGCTGTGTATGGACTTCTCTCTGCGCGGGCCTCTTGTGGACCCCGGGCTCTAGGGTGTGCAGCTCCCAGGCTGTAGAGCACAGGCTCAGTAGTTGGGTTGCACAGGCTTAGTTGCCCTGAGGCGTGTGGGATCTTCCTGGATCAGGGATTGAATCTGTTTCTCCTGCATTGGCCGGTGGACTTTTACCCCTGAGCCATCAGGGAAGCCCAACAGGTGATTTTTTTTTCGAAGAGTTACAAACTTCCTCTTCTTTCAAAGGACTAATACTCTGCTGTTGCCTCCAGTCTCTTGCCTTAAATAGCTCGCTTATTTAAGTGCTCTTGGCTGCATTATACCGTGTGAATTCATAAGGCAGGTTAGGTCCCTGTTTTCTGGGAACTGAGAGTCTTGAGACGAGTCACAGTGAGCCAGGGGGACATGTTTTTGACGTGCAGGAAACAGAATGCATGTGTGGCTAGTGAAGCTTTAAATACTGCGATTCATTCATCAGGAGTCCTGGTTGAGCCGCCCATCTGCCAGGCACTGCATGACCGCCATGGACCCTGCTCTCGGGGTCACAGGCAGGCAGCCGAGACAGGTGTTAATGGGACATGCCTGCAGAAATGAATACATGTGTTGGAGGCAGTGTTAGGAAGCGGGAAAGACTCTGGAATAATCATGAGGTCGAAGGTCATATCTACGTGAACCAGGAAGCTCCTTCACTGTCCTTGGCCTTCCAATTTTCCTCTTAAAAAATAACTAAGGTGGAACCAGTGGCTTCTTAGTTCCTTCCAGCTCACTATGGTCTTTGAACTCCAGTCTAACAAGGGCACTTTCAGTGAGTAAGGAGGCAGAGCTGAAAGTACCCTTCTTTTGTGTGAGCTGATTATGAATATGCTACATGTTTCATTCATTATCCCCTTGAGCGGAGAGTTCAGGCCTACAAGGTCACCCTGACTGCCTTGGTCTACTGAGAACAGCACATCTTACTTTATCACAGCAGCAGTTGGCATTTTAGTGGAACCCCTTGTAGTGTTTAGTTTATTCTGACATTTGAGAGAGTGGATCCTCTTTGTTCGGTGATCTCAAGAAAAGCATCAACCCCCTTGCCCCTAATTCCTTTATTTGATACTTAGAATGGGAATAATAACCCAAAAGTTCTTATGAAGTCCGCAGAGGCGCTGATTCAGCAAAGAAGCTGATATCTGTGGAGCGTCTGCTGTGTGCCCAGGACTGATGTGAATAAGTGGTCCCTGCCCTCAAAGAATGGATGGCCTAGGCGTAGAAAAAAGCATAAGTATTACAGGTATTACAGGTGCCGTGGTAGCAGCTGATGTCGAGTCGGAGGTACACATGTAAGAGCTGTCAGCGAGTTCTGCTGGCTGGTGGGAGTGGAAACCAGGGAGCGCCGTAATACAGGGAAGAGAATGTTAGGTTGAGGGTCAGAAGAGCTGGGTTTTCTGAATCTCAGTTCTCTGTAATTAGGTATGACGTTGATTCCTCTGAGCCTGGGTTGCCTCATCTAAGTAAAGGAAGTACTGATCCCTACGCCCCATGTCAGTCTGAGTGTGGAAATGCAGGATAGAGTTCTTTCTGTCTGAGCTCTAGGGGCAAGGTTATGTTCTTGAATGACAGAGCTGTCAGGCCATGTGTAATCGCTAAGACAAAAGATGTTATTTGAAGTAAAGATCTCAGATGAAACCCAAAGAGACATCAGCACCCTTTCAAAGGTAGCAGGTTGGCTCGGCCGCTTGAGCTGGCCTGTCCTGGCGGGTCGGCCGTCTGTGTGTGCCTTTACTGGAAGGGCAGCCGGGGGGAGGTGTGGATGTGGCCCCTGAAAGCCCGTCCTCACCTTGCCTCTGGCGGCAGGTGTAGACCTATATGGCCCTTCACCTGTGCCCTTGGGGGTGGGAACCCAGTTGAGGTATGTCTTTTTAATTCTGACCTTTCTCCTCTCTCTTCCTCGTATCAGATCTTATCATGTGGGCAGCCTGCTGCAACTGGTTTTGCCTGGATGGACAGCCTGAGGAGGCCCAACCGCCCCAGGGAGCCAGGACACAGGCCTATTCCAACCCTGGGTATAGCTCCTTCCCTTCTCCCACGGGCTCAGAACCAAGCTGCAAGGCCTGTGGGGCCCACTTCGCAAGCATGGCCAGGAAGGTGAGTGTCGACTTCTGGGCCTGCTAGCCACTGTAGCCATGGGTCCTCGGGCAGGCCTCCCCTCCTTGATGCCTGCCCTTCCTTTGCCGATGCAGAGCTAGCAACCCAGACCTGACCCGTCCTTTCACACGAGTATTAGAACTAACTAAGCAGGGGACTTCCCTAGAGGTCCAGTGGTGAAGACTGTGCACTTCCAGTGCAGGGGGCATGGGTTTGATGCCTATGGGGCACTAAGGGCTTCCCTGGCTGGTGACTCAGCTGGTAAAGAATCCGCCTGCAATGTGGGAGACCTGAGTTAGATCCCTGGGTTGTGAAGATCCCCTGGAGAAGTGAATGGCTGCCCACTCCAGTATTCTTGCCTAGAGAATCCCAGGGATGGGGGAGCCTGGTGGACTGCCGTCTTTGGGGTCGCACAGAGTCGGACACAACTGAAGCGACTTAGCAGCAGCAGCAGCCATACCTTGCAGCATGTTGGATCTTATTTCCANGAATGGCTGCCCACTCCAGTATTCTTGCCTAGAGAATCCCAGGGATGGGGGAGCCTGGTGGACTGCCGTCTTTGGGGTCGCACAGAGTCGGACACAACTGAAGCGACTTAGCAGCAGCAGCAGCCATACCTTGCAGCATGTTGGATCTTATTTCCAACTCTTTGCAAGTTTCAACTTAGCTCCAACTCATTTTGGATCTCATAGCCTGCAGTCCATGGGGTTGCGAAGAGTCGGACACGACTGAAGCGACTTAGCAGCAGCAGCAGCAGCAGATCTGAATTCAGATAGCAGCTCGGCCACTTCCTAGCTGTATGACTTCACCTCTTGAGATTCATTTCCCAACTGTGAAGTGGGGATATCATAGTTGTATGTAAATCACATCTCATTGTCCTGGGAATAAAGTGAGCTAAGCTGTTCAGGGGGCCAGGCGCAATGCTTGGGGTGCAGCAGGCACTTGCTGTTTTCTTCATTAGCTGCCGTTGTAAAAAGCCTGACTCTAGATGAACTTGTTCTTTTAATTGAAGGCGGTGTCAGGGACATCTCAGATACACCAGGACCCTGACAAGGTGAAGACTGGAGCTTATTTATTTACTGTAGCCATGTTATTTAAAATGCATGATAGCGGTTTCCAGAGTAGGGGCAGGAAGTGAAATTGCTGGCTGGGCCGATGGTGTGCCTGGGTGTGGGCTTCCCCTCTGTCTGGGCAAGCATGCTGGGGGGCTGAAGGTGAGCCCTGACCTGGGAAAGAACTCTACAGAATGAGAAGTGTGCAGCCCAGAATGTGATGTTCCAGTGACGATAATGGGAAATTTGAGAAGGAAAAATACTTTGTAACTTTTTACTTTGTAAAAATACTTTGTAAGTGATTTGTAGAGTTTTGGTTTCATTTAATCCTGGCAATACCTCTCTGATGTAGATTTTTTGTTTCGGATTTCTTTTTGCCATGCCACATGGCATTTGGGATATTAATTCCCCACCTGAGGACTGAATCTGCACTTGCTGCATTGGAAGCGCAGTGTCTTAACCATTGGACCCCCAAGGATGTTCTCTGATGTAGGTTTCAGGGGCCCTGACCTCCCACGTTACATATGAGAAACTAAGGCTTAAAGTTTAACAGTAAAAGGAAACTGTATCTGTCAAGTTCCTGACAAATAGCTTCCTAGACATGAAAATACTCATTCTTTCCCAAAAGGCAGAGCCAGGATTCAAACATATGTCTCTGACTCTCAAGTGCTCCCGCCGAAGACAGCGTGTCAGACTTTCTGCAGCTCGCGGTGTTGACCAGCCACCCCTCTGTACCTGTAAGATGGTGGAGGATGGGCAGTTTGCCTCGTAGGTTGTATTTTGCCTGTACCTCACTGCCGTGCAGGGAAGGGGAGCTCTGTTGTGATTTGCTTGGCTACCCCCGTCACTGAGAACTCAGCGGGAGAGGCTTCCAAAGCCAGGCGGCTGTGGCTCCGTGGGCGGGGTGCCCCTCCTCTTACATGTGGACTGAGGGGTTCAGTCTGAAGATGGAGACTGAGGTGGAGAGCAGGAGGAACTCGGGGCCGTGCGGTCTCGGTGCTGCTGGGGGTGGAGACGGCGGGTGGACTGAGCACCGAGGTGAGGGAAGGAGGGCCGTGGGGTCCTGTTCACGTGCCTGGCACCAAGCCAGGCATTTCAGATGCGTGGTGTCCCTGCGTGCTTACACCACCCCGCAACGCTATGCTGCTGTTCTGCCTTCCCATGTAACAGACGAAGACATTGTCCTCCTCGTCTAAAGCAGTCATTTCTAGGACTCCTTGAGCGCATCAGAAGCCTTAGCTGCCCAGGCGCGTGCCGTTTTCATCGCTACGTTGTGAGCAGTTCTAGGAAGGACCAGTAGAAGTGGCAGAGTGCCGGGAGTGCCGGCAAGAAAGGGAAGTGGAAAGCCCGGGTCTGCGTGAAGCAGCGTGGGAAGTTCCCCGGCGGTGCAGTGGTTAGGGCTCTGCTTTCACTGTTCATTCACTCCCTGGTTGGGGAACTAAGATCCTGCAAGCCATGCAGCACAGACCGGGAAAAACAGCAGCAGCAGCATGAGCTTGCAGTAGGTTTGACAGCCCTCCTTTCTTTTTGTAAGGTCAGTTATGCTCTGGAGTGGAAATGGAGAGAAAGCACAGATAAGTGATGATAACTTGGGAGCTTATCTGAGAAAATAGCACTGAAACATTCATTACCATATGTGAAACCGGCCACCACTAGGAGTTTGACGCGTGACTCCGGCGGCCAAAGCTGGTGCTCCGTGACAGCTTGGAGGGTTGGGGTGTGGAAGGGCGGGGGTACAGGATAGAGAGACAAATGTATGCCTGTGGCCGATTCATACTGAGGTACGGTAAAAACAGTCGCAGTATTGTAAAGTAATTATCCTCAAGTTTAAAAAAAAAAAAAAACACAAAAAACAAACTTGGGAGAATCAGGAGATCTAGCACATTTTTGACGTTGGTCAGCCAGAAGAGAGAAAGTGGATGGATGAGGGAACCAGCCCCGGAAGAAAGAGGGATGGTTGGGTGGGGATGGGAAGGTGGTTTATTTTCTTCATAGAGGTTTTCACCACCCAACATACACGTGTTTGTGGACTGCCTGTCTTCTCAGATGACACACAGAGTAAGGGATTCTGTCGGTTTTGTCCACAAGTTTTTCCCAGTGTCTGTCTAGACTGATACGGTAGGTGAGCAATACGGTTTTTCAAGTGAATGAATGACTAGACTGTTGAGAAGAATTTGCAAAAGAGGAAGTAGATCAGAGAGTGTCTGCTTTCACTCTGCGGCTGGCATTTCCACGCTGAAGAGTTTCACTGAGGGCCTGGTTCTGTCCCGGCAGCGTGCTAGCAGCTAGAGGTCACACTTTTGTGGAGAGAGGGCCAAGACATAGGGCATTCCCCTGGGGAGCTTACTGCCTGGTTAAGGAGGCCCCCATTTACAAAGAACTGACGAGAGTCAGTTGCATAAGTTAAGTATTAGGGCACCAGGCACTGTTGGTAAATGGATCATTCTAGCCACGAAGGGAGGCTTGTTGATTGGCAAAGCAGTGGCCAAGGTGAAAGCACCAGAGGTGGAGCAGATGCACGCTGGGCCTGGGAAGAGTGCGTGGCCTGTTCCAGGGTGCAGGGGACTGGGGAGGGAGGGCAGCAAAGTTGGCCCCGGTAGTAAAGGACCAGGGCTTCTGTAGTAAGGAACCTGTAGCCACCAGGCCACAAGGAGGCACTGAAGAGTTCTGAGCAAAGCAGCGACCTGGCTGACCCTGTTTCAGGGAGCGGACATGGCTTCACAAGAGGGAGGTTTGCTGGAGCCGTAGGAGAGGTGCTGAGGCAGCTCTTGCACACCAGCAGGAAGTTCCCAGAGCCTGGTCTGGGGGAGGCGGAGACCAATCCAGGCAGCTTCTATCTGGTGATCAGCTCTTTGTGCCAGAACCCTGTGAAGGAGTGGTTGTCAACCCACTTTACAGATGAAAAAGAAGAGACTCAGACACAAAAGGCACGTTAGCTACTAAGATACAAGGGCACGCGACTGACCAAGACGGATGAGATGAAGGAGGAGAAGGTCGAACTGAAGAAGGCGGGTATCAGTCTGACTAAACTAAGGCGTGATACTGAGTGAAATGGGGAACTCCAGGCACTTCTCTGGTGGCTCAGTGGTTAAGACTGCGCTTCCACTGCAGGGGGTGTGGGTTTCAGCCCAAGTCGGTGAACTGAGATCGTGCAAGCTGCTTGGCGTGGCCAAAGTTAAAAAGTGAAGTGATTTTTTCCTTATTTAGTGAAAAGTAGATTATTCAGTATCTACAGTGCGTTAGGCATTGCCTGGGGTGGAAAGGTAAAGATGAAGAGAGTCATCCCTCCACAGTAGGGCGCTTGAAGGCTGACAGGAAGAGGAGGGCAAAGGCGCAGCTGTGTGAGGAGGCGGGAGGAAAGCTTCCGTACCAAGAAGAAGAACTTTTTTAAAAAAAATTGTTTATTTCAGTTGTACTGGCTCTTTGCTGCTGCGATTGGGCTTTCTCTCGTTGTGGTGAGTGGGGCTACCTACTCTCGCTGCGTTGCGTGGGCTCCTCTTGTTGCGGAGCACAGACTCTGGAGTGCAGGCTCAGTAGTTGGCAGTACATGGGCTCAGTAGATGCTTCACGGCATGTGGAATCTTCCTGGAGCAAGGATCGAACTCGTGTCTCCTGCACTGGCAGGCAGAGTCTCAACCCCTGGACCCACAGGCAAGTCCCAAGAAGAGCTTCTGTAGGGGGAAAGGAAGATCCAGTTGGAAGGTAAAAGATGGTTATTGGTACAATATTTTCTTGCCACAAGGGGACGAATTAATTTTGTGTAATTCACAGTGAATTGTGTGAATGTTAAGGATGTTTTCTCCTATGAGAGTTTTGCACTTGTAATTTCATGCTTAAGTGGATCGGCATCTTATCTCGAGGGTTTGGCATTTAACAGCTGCAAGTTTTCAAAATGTCTTTTCTTGAAGTGGTTGAATTGAAATGATAACATGGATCCTCCTGTCTCTTTTCCTTTCTTCACTGTGGTCAGTATTTGCTGAACGCTCACTGGTACAAAGCCCAGCTAGCACTAAGGACTTTATAAGAGAGGACGTGAAAAATATGGAGCCCTGGCTTCCTAGAGCTTCCAGTCTCAGAAATTGCAGGACAGGACTGGCCGGAAGCGACATATCCTGCATGTGGTTTAGCAGCAGCCCTGACGGTTTTGGAGGGGGTTTGGCGCCCAGCTTCTTTAGTTGACCAGCTGGAGGAAGGGGAGGGTAGGGTGGCCTGGCAGGGAGGTTATGTTTGTAGACATGGAGAGATAATCAAGTCTCAGAGTAGAAAGAGGGGGTGGCTCCTCGGTCTTGGCCCAAGGGGAAGGGAACTAGAGGTGACTGTGTTACTGTGTGGGGTGCCTACCGCATGCTGAGGTTCGCTGTGCATTAGCTCATGTGGTACCTGAGCAGCCCTTCGAGGCAGGCTGGGCATCCGACTTTCATTTTACTCATTTGTTTATTATTCCGGGCTGTGCTGGGTCTCCGCTGCTGCGAGGGCTCTTCCCGAGTTGTGGCGCATAGCCTCTCATGGCAGCGGCTCCTCCTGGGGACCACGGGCTCTAGGGCCTGAGGGCTGCTTGCGGTTCCCTGGCTCTAGAGAGCAGGCTTAGTGTAGGCACACGGGCTTAGTGGTTCTGCGGCATATGGGAGCTCCCTGGACCAGGGATTGAACCTGTGTCTCCTGCATTGGCAGGCAGATTCTTGGCCACTGAACCACCAGGGAAGTCCTGAGCACCCGGCTTTGCAGGTGAGCATCTGAGACTCTGGGCAGTTGTCTGTTTTGCACAAGTTCCCCCAGCGGGGACGCAGCCAGCCAGGACTTAATCCTAGTGTGTCCCTGCTGCCCTTTCCTTCCCAGGAGGGGCTGCCTCTCGGCAGGAGGAGGGCTGAGAATGTGGGCCTGGCCTGTGCCAGGGAGCAGGGCTGGGGTGGGGAGTGGCAGAGGAAGGGTGGGTTGGCAGGGGGAGCCACATGCCGGCACCCCTGCTGGCCCCCGTGCTCCGGGTATCTCTGTGGGCACCCGGGCTCCCCTAGGTCATCTTTCTTACCACCTCGCTACTCAGTGTGTACCATTTGCTGGAATTTATACTTGCGTGTTTCCTTGTTCTGCCAGCGTTTGTTGACAGCTGCTTTTTCCTTCTCCTTTGTTCTCTCCTGACTCTTCAAACTGGGGTTTTAGCCTCAAGTGAGCACTGGCTTACTGCTTCCTGTCGGGTGTGTTTCAGATGCTGGGACTTCAGCGCCCCTGGGGGGTCGGAGGAGCTGGGTGGGTTGCTGTCTTTGCTTTCTGATCTGGTATCCAGTACTCTGCACACCATAGAAGACTGTTGTTTAGATCTGGCTGATGGAGCAACTTGGGGCTGTTCAGTTGTGTCAAGCTAGGTCTTATCAAACTACCGGTGTAAGCAATGTTCCATGTCAGGACCTACAGCTTTATGACATGGAAGCCTTGTAATTTCAATGTGTCATCCTAAACACATCTCGTCACCCACTAGAAAAGCTTTAGATGTGACCGAACCCCCCAAATACCCCAAAACATCTCCTTTCCATCTGAGTGGTGACTAGTCCCAGAACTGTTCTAAAGCGCGTGCAGCCGTGTGAACATTGTATTGTGTGGTTAGCACTGTGTGGAGAGTGAGGGAGCTTGACATGTGTCCTTCCAAGTGTCAGCAGTCACAGCCTTATGTTCGCTTCCCTTTACTGCTTGAATGACACTTAGAAAAGACTAAATATTATCTCCTCCGCTCTGCAGACTTCTCCTTTAGCACCACACCAGAGGGCCTGTGACTTCGACTCTGGGAATGTGAGTCTCCTGGGCATTCTTGTTTGCTTGAACAGCTTCTATACTTAGAAAAGAGGGGGGCAGAAAGATTTAGGTTAATGCTGAAGCCACCCTAGGATGAAAAGTTGTTAATTTTTCTAAAGGGTTAGTGAGTGCCCCTCCAGGACCAGCGCTGGGGGCCCAGGGCTCACCCCTGTGGTGGTGTGTGGCCCGCTCATGGCCAAAGGGCTTATAGGATGTCCCTGCACTCGCTCAGCCTCCAGGCCGAGGGGCCAGGAACTGCCTCCTGGGGGCTGAGCATGCCCTCGTGCCCTGTGTTGTCCGTGATCCTGGGAGCAGCTGCTGCCAGGCGGTGCCAGCTCGCCTGCCCGGCCCTCTCGTCAGCTGCCCGAGACACCCTGTACTTCCACAGACGAGAGCTCCCCCTTCGTGTCTGGAGGGCCTCCTGTCGCTGACTAAGTATTTGTCTTGGGTTTGCTCTCAGGAAGCCCGGCGCTCCCAGCACTTGGAGCGGGCCTTCCCGGGGCAGGGCAGGGGCCTGGGCCCCAGTGCCGGCAGGGCGGGGGCCTGGGCCGGGAGTTCCGAGAGGGAGAGCCAGGCCCTTGGCTCAGCACAGCTGGGGGCTGGTGTGGGGCTGGGTCAGTCCTGTGGCTTGGTGGAAAGAGCACGAGCGTGAGCACCAAACCCAGACCCCCCCAGGTATGGACCTCAGACCCGCTGCTCCCTGCCCGCCCTTCAGGACGCGCCTTCCTCTCTCCAGGCCGCGGGCGTTCTGTCCCAGAAGCAGGGAGGCAGGAAAACACCTGCTTTCAGGGTTGCTCTCGGACCTGAATGATAAGCCAAGTCCAGCTCTGGCACATAGTAGCCCCTCAGTCATTTAATAATATATATATTTTTGGAGTAGTAATTATCAAAGATTATAATTGTACAGTATCGAGAAGTATAGAACAAAATACAGTTATTGAAGGAGGGTTGCTCCACGATACTGATTTGAATCTTGATTCATTATTGGCTTGTATTTCCTAGAAATAATAATTAAAACACTAAACACTTATGGAAGAGTCACGTGTCCGATATGCTGAGTGCATTATCTCTTAACTTTACAACAGTCCTATGAAGTAGTTGCTCTCATCACCCCCTGCGTTACAGATGAGGAGACTGAGGGCCAGAGAGGCTCGGTTACAGCCCCAAGGTGACACCCCAGAGACGGGGGAGGGAGACTTCGTAAAGGCAGGGCTTTTCTTACCCTGAAGCTGTTACTCTCACTTAGCAGCCTCAGTTTCTCTACCGGTGAGTAGCATGAGTGGCGTGAGCCTCCAGTGGAATCCTGCCCGCGGCGCCCTGCCTGTGGCTGCCGGAGACCCGCGGGGGCCCTGCTGCCTCCAGGGGCTTTGACCCTAAACTCTGCCCGGCGGCGCGACCTCTGGTTAGAGGAGGAGCTTGGTGAAGGGGCGAGTCACGGGGGCGGTCGTGCCCAGCCCTTGTCACGCTCTGTCTTGTCCTCGCGGCCTGACGTGGTTCCCTCTGCCTCTCGCTCTTAAGCAGCAGACCTGCCTGGACTGTAAGAAGAACTTCTGCACCAGCTGTTCCAGCCAGGTGGGCGCCGGGCCCCGCCTCTGCCTTCTCTGCCAGCGCTTCCGCGCCACGGCCTTCCGGCGGGAAGAGCTCATGAAGATGAAGGTCAAGGACCTGAGGGACTATCTCAGCCTCCACGGCATCTCTACCGACACGTGCCGGGAGAAGGAGGAGCTGGTGTCCCTGGTGCTCGGCCAGCAGCCCGCCATCTCCCAGGAGGGCAGGACTCAGGCGCCCCCCTTGGGCCCCAGCTCCCCCGAGCAGCAGGCCTTCCTCGCCCAGCCCCACGCCAGCACCGTGCCGCCTACCTCACCCGGCCTCCCGTCTGCACCCCCCGGCCAGGCGCAGGGCCGGCAGCAGGTACGGCCAGTGCGGCCTCCCCTCTCTCCAGGGCGGGCTCCGGTTCCTCTCCCCCCGCGCCGCGGGAGAGGGGCTGCGCAGGTGACGGGATGCCTTTCTGCCTCCCGTGACAGAGGGCGTTTTCTGGACTTCAGACTCACGTTTGGGCTTTTCTTAGAGAAACGGATGCATGGTACTGGGTTATTGTGTTTTTCTGTTTCTTTGTAATAGGTTCCTATCCCAGTTAGATTTTAAAAATTGGGTATTCTAGAAACATTTTGAGAAAATTCACAGTTAGGTCTCCACATTTGGTTCTGATCAAATTACCCTCCTGCTTTCTCACCCCATGGTCTTGGGCCGACAGGGAACTCGGTTCCTCAGTGATCGTCACAAGGCACTAGGGAGAAAAAGGAACACGTAGGACTTCCCTGGTGGTTCAGCGGTTATGACTCCGAGCTTCCAGTGCAAGGGGCACAGGTTTGATCCCTGGTTGGGGAAATTCTGCGTGCCGCGTGGTGAGGCCAAATAGAGTATGTGGAGGCGAGGCAGCGGAGGGAAACACTGACCGAGGCGTGGGCCTGGCCACTCCTGCCTGTGCTGTCTGGGCTGGGGTGTGCTTACAGGGCTGTTGAACAGTAGGCAGCCTTATCAGCATCCCAGCAGGGCCTGGGGACGGAAGGCTCAGGACAGCACAGGGACTGAATTATGAACCGGGCCCGGAAAGCACAGAATCGAGGATAGCACAGAAAGCCCCTCTGAGGGGAAAGGTAGATGTGGAAACCAACTGTTGCATTAGAGTGATGCCAGTGGACCTCAGGCTTCCCAGGTGGCTCAGCGGTAAATAATCCACCCACCGATGCAGGAGACTTGGGTTCTGTCCCTGTGTCAGGAAGATCCCCTGGAGAAAGAAATGGCAACCCACTCCAGTATTCTTTCCTGGAGAATTCCATGGATAGAGGAGCCAGGTGGGCTACAGTCCATAGGGTTGCAGAGAGTCAGACACGACTTAGTGACTAAACAACATTGTTATCACTGAGGAGAGGGTTGAGAGGGGTGAAAGAGGAAAGGATAGGGTGTCAGACAGCAAGACTATTGTCAAGTTATAAGACAGGACGCAAACACCCACACACTCGGTGGGGAGCGGGGGAGGACCCAGCAGCACCGGAAGGCAGGAGGCTTCAGCCAGAGGCCTGGGGTGGGGACGGTGGAAGTGGTGCCCCGCCTCCAGTGGGAGAGGCATTGGACAGAGGATGGGAAGTAGCTGGAAGCTGTGGGTAGCTCCAGGGGACCCTGTAAGGTTAGGGCCGACAGGACGTGGGCAGAGGGCCAGCTCTGCAGACTAGGTGCTCATGGTGGGGAGAGGGAAGAGTTGGGGGAGGAAGCGGCAGCCTCTGGCTTCCAGGTGCTGGGTCTCTAGGAACGATTTTTCCTTGTGTTCGTTTATTCAGTGAGCATGTATTAACCACCTCCGAAGTGCCAGGATCACTGTCATCATCGGGGCGTGCTGACGTCCTGTAGCTATACTTTAGTGCCTCAGTGAGCCTTTTACTCATCTGACTTGGGCAACAGTGGGAGGATTAGGACCTAGGAGATCCAGTTTCTAAAGCCAGTTGGGCACTGACTCTTGGGTCACTTGGGGGAGGTTTGAGCCTTTAACAAGGCGATGAGGTTAGTAATCCAGACCACTTTGGCTCCTGCCAGGATGTGGGGAGGACTGACTGGCGGCGTGACCCCACGTCTGAAGGGCTTTGAGCCGCCAGAGCCGGCATGCGCCAGTGTCGTCGTCTCCCGCACAGGATGGGAAGGTTGCCGTCTCTTGTTCTGGTCCCCGCCTCTGCTGGGACGGGGCCCCTGATTCACCTCTGATGAGCACTGAGCCATAAAGGCCGCAGTGATCGCAAGCTTCACCTGCAGGACAGGCACTCAGCTCCCTCGTCGGCCTGAGCTGGCTTTCTCCCCAGCGTGCTCTGGGGCTTCACTCTCCCTCGGCTCTGCTCTGTCTGCTGGACAGGCTGGGCCGCCTGCCATGACTTCCTCCCTTTGCTTGGTCCAGGGTTTTCTCTCTCTTTTTGGGGAGCCGGGAGAGTGCCTCGAGGAAATTTTCTTTTTTTCCCTGAAAGAACTGTCAGGTGGATTCCTTTCATTAATCAGAAGTTTGCAGACTGCACGCATAGGTCACACCGTGTACCAGGGCTCATTGGGTGCTTCTCCTCTGATGTTTCCAGAAGGCCTTCAGGTCAGCTCACGTCTCCTGTTCTGGTGAGGTGCGCGTTTTGCCAGCCAGAAAAACAGGGCAAGCACAGGAACTCGTGCGGGGCTGCCTGACGATCCTGCAGCGAGCGGCACGGCACGCAGGCTGTGTGTCTGCTGGTAGCGCTCGCCTCACCAGGGCCCCTTCCTGTGCCTGTAACGCCCTGGCAGTAGTTGCTAGTGAAGGAGGCACATGGAATAAAGCCAGTTGTGGACAGACACTCACTGTAGATTTGGGCTCAGCCAGTGGACACACTGAAAAGACAGGAGCACACTTTGCAGCACAGAAGAGTGTCTCTTTTGTGGAAAAGAGGAGACACACAGACCCTGTCTACTTAGGAACAGGTTAGGCTCCGAATGGCTTCTGGTAACTCCAAGCTGACACCAGGAGGCAGTGGGCACCACACTGACGTAAAGCTAGAGGAACCTGGAAGTGGTCTGGAGAGCATCTCTGCCCACGGGTGCTGTGTACAGGGGCTTATCGTCACTTGGCATTTTTGGTGACGGTTGCTATTTCTACTCTTCATTGCTGTGTGGTTGCGTGCCTTTTCTTAGTTAGCTCCACATTATGTGTTCTAACCTGAGGTAAGCAGCGGGGGCCAGAGAGTGACTGGGTTCCCAGGCTGTCCCTTTGCTGGTTCTCTGAAGAGTCCAGTGGAAAAGGCCTGTGAGCTCAGACACCTCTTTGCTCTGGGCTCACGCCAGACCCTTCGCCTGTTGGGGAGCAGTGGGTGGAGAGGATCTAGGAAGGGATTTGTGGCTTAAATGGTGATGGGATTAGGTGGCTCCCAGTTCTGACTACTCTATGGCAAAACCTGAAGGAATACCCAGAGGAAACTTTTTGAGAGGTTAGAATTCTAAGCCGAATGAAACTTTTTAAGCATAGGCATTAGTCTTATATAGTCTCAGGCTAATAGACTATTTGATGCCTTAAAATAATTTTTGACTGGGTTTCAAGACAGCTCTTAGTAATAGGCTGCCCTACTGGTTGGAGCATATTTCTAGAATTTCTAATGAGAGGAGTGACGAGCCAGAAGAGAGAGAGGTGGGGTGGTGAGAATCTGGAAACTTTGATCTCATCTGGGCCAGATGAGGAAGTCGGGGAGATTTCGTGTGGCAGAAGCGAAGACATAGTTTGAACAGTTGGGGAGAAAAGAGTTGACATGGGTCTGGGTGCAAAATCAGGGATGGTGGGCAGAAGTTGTAGGGTTGGCATTGTGGCATCAGTGTCAGGAACAGACTTGACGGCGGTCCGGCAGAGGAGCGGCCATGGGATCTTCCTTCCACTCGGAGTGTGCAAGCTGAGCTGACACTGACGGTGAGTGGCAGTTAATGCCATCCTGGCTAGAGTTGAAATGTATGCGTATCGCTTCCCTGCCTGACAGAGTCAGGCTTCTATAATGCTGTTATGTGAGACTCCAGGTTCCCAGGGAGATGAGAATGCATTTGGATATGGCGTGAGCTGGCAAGAGCCCCATGCCATCCCTGGGACAGCTCTGCGGATGTGACGGCATCTTTCTCTCCCCACAGGCCAATGGCCATGTGTCTCAGGACCAAGAGGAGCCTGTCTACCTGGAGCGCACGGCCAGAGCCCCTACTGAGGACGAGACCCAGGTGGGCCCTGTGGGGTCTGTGCCTCTGCCTTTGCTCTCACCACTGTTCTCATCAGGACCCTCTGGGCAGCCTCACAGGGGAGAGGGGAGGAGCAGGTTGTGATGACAGTCCTGAAATCCTATCTGCGGGGGCGGTGTTTAATGTGAGCGTTCCAGGTGAACCTCGGGAGCATCCGTGTCCCATTGGAGGCTGCGGAGCGGCACAGCCCGTTGGTTTCCAGTCTGCTGACTTGCTGAGAGCAGCCGGAGGGCAGGCTCCTGGCGCCGCTGAGCCAGTCTTCTTGTTCTCCTCTGCTTCCAGCACACAGTGGCCATTGTCAGGGGAAGGAGGTCAGATAATCAGGAGGAAAGACGAGAGGGAGTTCAGGGCACTGCCATGGGGCCGCAGAGCTGTGGTCTCCAGTGTGCAGAGAGGGTGCTTGCATGGGAAGCGGGCTTCTTCTGTGGGAAAGCAGAACTCTCTCCAGGGCAGAAAGACCCGGACCACGTGCGGTAATCTCCCGTGCTGCCTCGTTTAATCTCCATGGGAAGCCTGGGGCAGACGGGCTCAGGGAGGTGAGCATCGTGCCCAGTGCTGCTCAGCATCAGTCAGTAGAGCAATCGGGATCCAAAACCCCCTGCCTCGGCTGGTGCTGCTCCTCCGGCCCGGCCCCTGGGGGTGGGGCTGTGGCCGGCTAGGCCTGAGCACAGCCTTTGGGTCAGGAAGAGATGGAGGTCTGTCTTGCCAAGCAGAGCCTGCGCCACGTAATCCTCCGTATGCCCCCATTCCTGCTTCCCTGAGGCCAGTCACCAAAAGCGCAGGGTGCTGAGAGCTCTGGGGCCCTGGGAGCGAGAGCCGGGGTGGGGGTGGGGGAGCTGAGCCCACCCATCCCACCTTTGCCCTCGCATCCCACCTTTGCCCTTGCAGTCCGTTGACTCAGAGGACAGCTTTGCCCCAGGCCGGAGGGCCTCTCTGTCTGACCTGACCGACCTGGAGGACATCGAAGGCCTCACCGTGCGACAGCTCAAGGAGATCCTGGCTCGCAACTTCGTCAACTACAAGGGCTGCTGTGAGAAGTGGGAGCTGATGGAGAGGGTGACGCGGCTGTACAAGGACCAGAAGGGACTCCGGCACCTGGGTGAGGGGCCGTGCGGGCGGCAGCGGCACAGAGCTGCAGGGCGCCTGCTGCCGCGCGCTAGAGGCCACAGCGACCCCACTCCATTCCCATGCTTCAGCCGAGGAAGGGGCCACCCTGCACATTTGCGTCCTCTAATAACTGTCCTTTGGAGCTGATGCCCGGGTGGGGGTCAGGCATTGTGTGTATGTATTTAATCCTCAGGGCAGCCTGTGAAATAGGCCTTGTTAGCATCTTCCCTTCACTGGAGAGCCTAGATGGGCCCTGAGGATTTCTGGGTCTAAGTCCATGGCCTTTCCCACTGTGTGTCGCTCCGTCAGACTCACCACTGCCTCTGGCCATGCTCAGACTCTGTACACAAGGTGCTGGCACCCTGTGTGTGTCCCGCCTGCCCCGGGGCTGTTCATTTTCCAAAGCATTTGCCATGGTATCATTTTCAGTGATGCAGAATAAAACAAGGTCTGTGGTCAAATGAGCTTGGGGAAGAAAAAAACTTGCTATTATGTCCGTGCTGCCGATTTGTGGTAAGATGAAGACTGTACCAATCAAGGCAGAGAAGGCCTGCAGGCGACAGACGAGTCTAGCTGTCTGGAACTCTGCATTTCCTGAAACGATTTCACCCAGTCGCTCCCCAGCTGATGGGCTTCTGCAGGTCAATGTTGTGCTGACTTGCCTGCTCACAGTGGTTGAAGTCAGATTCAGGTTCTCCTCTCCCAGGAGCTCAGATTCATCAGAGTTAGGGGACATCTGCCTGGTAACCCGATCACAGGCTCTTCCCTTTTGGATGGTCCCCAGCGCCTCCAAAGGAGGGACGAGGAGACGGCTCCTCTGGGGAGTCGCATCCAGACTCCCTGGCCGACCAGGGCAGACTGTTCCTCCTTTCTTGACTTTAACTCCGGCTTCCGAAGTGATAGAAAAAAAGAACACTGAGCTTGTGCAGTCTCCTTCCTGCCTGGCACTTTTGTTCATGGCAAAGCGGTGGAAGCCCTTATTCTAAGACTAGACCAGACACCCCAGCAGGGGCGGTGGGTGAGTCTCCCGTGTGTGGAGGGTCTGAGGAGGGTGGCCTGGTCTCCAGCAGGAGAGCAGTCTGAGTTCGGAAGTGAAGCCAGGGTGGCTGGATGCTTCCTTGTCGTCACATATTCAGACGCCTTCTTTCCTTCCCTTTGCAGTGTGCAGCACTGAAGACCAAAACGGTACGTGGCTGTTCCTGTTTGGTATTGGGCTGAGGCCCTTCACTCTCCTCTCCTTCCTCCCCTTCAGCCTTTACTCCTGTTAGCCGTCTGAGGACTCTGAGCATATCCACATGCTGGCAGGGGAGCGGTACTGGGGGTTCACTGGGAACCAGGACTCCTCAGCATCTTTAGAAATTCCCATCCCCGTCCCTGCGAAGGGAGGAATGGAAGGACACCTCGGGCAGCCTCCTCTGCAGGCCTCTGGTTGTCAGAGCTCAGAAGCCGGCCTGTGTAAAATCTTCGGCAAAGCCGAGGGGTGGCACTTCTGGTGCGTTGCCCATAGTCCTGGGCCTCAGGCACCATAGCTTTCACTCCGTCTTGGTCTGTGTGGGAGGGTCTCTGTGTGTACCTTCAGGGAAATCACTTGGGATGTTCATCAGCTTCTGGTACCAACTGAAAAGCAGGGGTGGTGAGCTGAGAGCCTGTGTGTATAGTGTGTTTCGTGGCACTCAGCTGCCGTGTACCAACCTGTATGTTAAAGACCACCCGCAGGTCTCTGGGCACCCCCAGAACGCACTGCAGGAATCTGACTGCAGATACAGTCACTCTAAAACATGCTAGACCTTTTCCTGAAAGCCTCAAGGCTATACAGCTGTCTTACTAAGTGACAAATTTGGAGTGTCTTCTGAAAAAGTTTTAAAGTGCTTTTCAGGCCCCTACACTACTCTACTCTGAGAACATCCTTTCTTGGGGAAGAGCTCTCACCATATTGCTCAGAATGGGGCACGGTCTTCTGGCTGATACATTCCCAAGAGTTGAGCATTTGGAGTTCTAGACCCTCACCTGATACCAAAGTTTGGCCATCCACTTGGGGTCTTTCTGATTCCCTGGGAGAATGCTGGCAACTGAGTTAATGAATTTGTTAATCTTGACAGAAGTAATCGGTAATGAAATTCTGTAAATTACTCCAGCTCATCTATGTATTTATGGATGAGCTATTTATATAGCTCATACCTATTATATATATAGGTATTCCTATTTATATATATAGGTGTTTATATAGTTCAGTTGTTTCCAAATGTTCCCTGTTAGGGCCACCAGCTCTTCACAGGAGTAAATAGGTTTCACTGCCTCACAGCCTGACTTTCTGAATAGTCCAAGGAACAGGTAAAGAAAGCGCAGAAACAGTGGAGTGTGAGAGCTCCCTGTGGGACTGTAGAGGTGGCTGTTATAAGACCAGTTCCCTGTTCATGGCTGCCTGATTCAGGCTGCCATTTAAAACATGCCAGGAAGCTTGGGTTTGGGGACATGAAGGTTTTCCTGTTCCTACAGCTGACCCCGGATGTAGGTCATGCCCACTGTGTCTTCCCACTCGCACAAGCCAGTTAGCCTTTGAGAACTGTGCTCTGAGCAGTTAGTACTGTCTTTGCAGCCCCTGCCCTCAGGCCGCTTTGCTAGAAGCCAGCCTACCTGGATTTGAATCTTTGGGCAAGCTATTTAACCCTTTGGTCTCACTTGCCTCACCTATAAAATGAGTAACGAGAGTACCTACTTCACAGTTTTCGTGGGGGCTTCCCAGGTGGCTCAGTAGTGAAGAATCTGCCTGCCAGTGCAGGAGGCCTGGGTTCAATCCATGGGTCAGGAAGGTCCCCTGGAGGTGGAAGTGACAACCTGCTCCAGTATTCTTGCCTGGAGAATTCCATTTACAGAGAAACCTGTCTGGCTATAGTCCATGGGGTCACAAAGAGTCAGACTGACAGGTTCACTTTCACCTCAGGACTGGTTTCCGGGATTCAAGATGACTATCAGCCCTCAGAGCACACAGTAGATACTAAGTATATTATTATCTCAGTAGAAATTGATTCCTTTTGTTGAATTTAGGAGCCGGCCTTCTAGTGGGGGAGACAAGGAGCAGACTCTCAAATTCTGAAAGCACTGAGCAGCAGTCACAGTGGTGTGGGTGAAGTGTGTTTCCGGGATTCAAGATGACTATCAGCCCTCAGAGCACACATTAGATACTAAGTATATTATTATCTCAGTAGAAATTGATTCCTTTTGTTGAATTTAGGAGCCGGCCTTCTAGTGGGGGAGACAAGGAGCAGACTCTCAAATTCTGAGAGCACTGAGCAGCAGTCACGGTGGTGTGGGTGAAGTGTGTGTGGGAGGCAGAGAGGAGGGAGCCAGAGTCTCTGCTGGGCTCTGGCACCACGGCGTCTCCTCCAAGGAGGCAGGCCATGGCATGGCTGGGGCCCTGCAGTCCTTGGCTTTCTTTATTCAGTTGGGGGTATGTTTACAGAGGAGTCACATGATCCTTCATGAGCCATTCGTTACAACTCTGTTGATGCCTACACTCTTCTCAGCCAGTTATATCGAGTCCCTCCGTGGCACTCCCTGGCTTTATTACAGCCTCGGTTATCTGAGCGTTACTTTCTTTTAAGCTTTGAGGCCTTTGCCTTAAACATCTCATGTTCTGGGATGTCTTTGATCTACAAGTATTTGACTCCTCAAACCTATAGCCTAACCTATGGAGGTGCAGATTAAACAAGCAAGTGGAGTTAGTTCCTGGGGAGACACTTCCTTCTGGAAGTGTGTGGATCTGGGGGGCTGTGCCCCTTACTCTCCTCTCTGCTCTGCGTCCAGGGGGAGCAGTGCCGTCCAGCCTGGAGGAGAACCTGTGTCGGATCTGCATGGACTCGCCCATCGACTGCGTTCTGCTGGAGTGCGGCCACATGGTCACCTGTACCAAGTGCGGCAAGCGCATGAACGAGTGCCCCATCTGCCGGCAGTACGTGATCCGAGCCGTGCACGTCTTCCGATCCTGAGGGCCCGTGCCGGCTTCTGCAGTGCCTTACAGGGACAGAGCTCCAGGTGTCTGGGCCCACGGTTGGCCGGCTTGCAGACGGGCAAGCTAACCAGAAAATGCGCAGTGTTCCCAAGACCAGGGCGAGCAAAGATGCTGTGTCATCTCTGGGCACGCCTGTCTTGCTTCAGAGGTACACCGTGCGGCTGGCCGAGCCCCAGGCCAGTGGAAACTGGTACAGATTGCACAGGCCAGTCCCTGTTTTGGTGATCTTGGGGTGACGATGGTAACTGATGGAGAGGACTTTACAGAATTTTGACCATATCTTCCTCCCTTCCTCTGGAAACCTAAACAGTCTCATCCTTCCTCCTGTAGCCCACCCACCCTCCTGAGCAGCGTTCCTCGGTTTCACCCACCAAGAGTCCTGGCTGTCTTCCTCCCTGGCACACCTGGATTTATTTCTGGTCTCTGTGGCTATCTGTGCTTTAACCGACCTTTGCTAAAGTCTCTTGACACCTTACCTAAAATCCATTTGTTTCTTTAGACCAAAAAGATGGTAGCTTACCAGACCAATAGTGATCCTCCTAGGGACAGACATTTGGACCAGTAAACTTATTTCTGGTGAGAAATGAAACGCAAATGCGATTGGAAAGCCTTAAGTCATTAAGAGTTGCTTCTTTAAGTGCTGGGATGGGAAGCTATCCCTCTCCTGAGCTGACCTTGGGAGTCAGCAAAGCATCTGGCTTTCAGACTGCTGGGAGATTCCAGTCTCTGTGAAAGGCAGTACGTGGGTCACCTCTGCTTCTCCTCCTGGGGTCTGACTTTGTGCCATCCTGTTTTAGTTGATGAGGAAAAGGGAAAGCGTCGGGTGGAAGCAGTGGCTCTCTGCTCGGCTTTGATGTCTCCAGCGGACAGCCTTAAACCATTTTCCCCTGAGCACGAGGTCCCTCTTGCCCTTGGAGGTTTTAAACATGGTCTCACTTGAAGACACAGAGACTTAGGCAAAGGGCCTTATTCTGCTCCAGTCAAACAAGCATGTAAGACCGAGCACTGAGGTATGAGCCCTTGAGCAGACAGCGGCATGCCTCTGTTCCCCAGCTTGGGAGGGACTCCCGACTCCCACTTCCTTTCTCAGCCTGCTGCTTCAGGGGCAGGTCAGGAAGCAGCATTCCCTTGGCTCTTTAGGAAGGGTCGTGTAGTGAGTGTTGTTCTTGAGCCCCCTCAGGGTCTCTTCACCACTGGAAGAGCTCAAGTTTGCTGGAGCTTAGCCAAGCACAAACATACATTCTGTGCACTATCCGAAGAGCTGTGTGTGCCACCATTACCGTGGGATGAGCTATGCATATCCTCAGACAGCTGAAGGCTTTGGTGGTCACCCCTATCCCCACCCTGTGCAGCTGAGATCTCTCAGACCAGAAGAGCCAATCATGACTTTGGAAAGCCTGTAAGGGCACCTGTTGGTTGGTACAGGATATGCTTAATGCTTTCTCTCCATCAACCACTAAACCACCTACCTTGACATTATACCAAGTTCTAGATAGTTTGATTCTGGGCTACAGCCTTTGTAGGAACTGGGGGTGGGGGGTGTGGGGTGGTGGATGGAAATTTCCCTGTAAAGATACCATCTTTCTGCTGGACAGTAAATACTATAGTTTATGGTGCCTACCAGTTTAATAAAGAATTCAGCTACTCCTTAGTTCCACTGTGAAACAGGTCTGCACATAGCAGCTCAGCTACAACCTAGCAATAACTTCAGGGCAGAAGCTGGCTGTTTTCCCTGCTTAAAACTTGTTTTCTCTGCTGAGGCCTTACCACTCCCTACCTCCCAGTTTCCCTCTTAGACATGAGTTAACAATATCCTGATGGTTGGTTTGTAACCTCAGTCAGGATCAGAACTGATGTCATTTACTCATCTAGGAGAAAGAACTTGCCTTTAAGTCTTCTAATCGCTTTTGGTGAAGGTTTCCATTTAGGAGAAAAGGTGTTAAAACAACCTAACCCTAAGCCCCCCCCTCCCACTTTGTATCTTCTTTATTACTACACCAAATAAAGGCTGGGAATTCTTAAGATCCCATTTCAGTTACTAACTAGGTAGCAAACTTATCTTTGGATGCTGTCTCCTGCCCCTCATGGATCCTTGGTCTTAATTACCATGGAAACATCTAATTCTTCCATTATCCCATGGCTTTTTCTGATTGTTCTGAGACTTCAGTTGTGACTTGTTTTAAAAGACAGGACAGCTGACTGGTTCATAATACATTGGACTAGCAGGATCCAAACTAGAATAAACTGTACAGAAATTAGTGCTCAATGTATATTGTATAAATTTGTTGAAATCTTTTGGATGTGAATGTGTTATTTCAAGTGACTTATATTAAGATTTTCTCAGACTTACTTGGGTGTTAGACCAAACCCAAATGTGTATTTTTTTTGTTACAGAGCTCTGCTTTATAATTTTGTAATAAAGTTTCAACATAGATGCCTGTCCAATCTGGTGTGAGGACGCCAGAGGTCTGATAGTTAAGACTGACATGAGTTCACAAGCCACAGGCTAATCCTAGGCTGTATGCACATAGGCCTGCTCTTGGGAGATTGCGTTATTTTTGGAGATGCTTGGGTCATGTGGCCTTGGACATGGGAAAGCCTAGTAGAGGATGGGAACTGGGCAGGGAAAAGGACCGAGCCCAGATAGCAGCATCAAGTGAGTTCAGCCATGGACACCGATCTGGTAGAAGCAGACGAAGATGTAGGTGGGAAGGAGTCTGAGGGCAGCCAGGCTGCCCAGGCGTCTTCAGGTGACCCTGGGAGATGGCTGGAGTTGTGGAGACAGCTGTGTTGGCTGGACTGTGGCTCAGAAGTTGGCCCGGCCTCGAGGGCAGGGTGCCCTGTGTTTCCATGCAGGTCGGTATGCCTGTCAGACCAGGTGCACAGGGCAGGGGACTCCTGAGAGCACAGCCTTTGGGAGAGCCGGACTGAGTGCAGATCTGCCCTGTGACTGGAGCAGGAAGGGATCTTGCCAAAAGGGCGTAGAGGCTCAAGGCTGAGCCACAGCACTTTGTCCTCGTTGTTCTGGGAGGCTGACCCATTCAGCACCCAGGGTGACCTCTTGCCTGCTGCCAACCAGCAAGTAAACAAAGGCTCAAAGGAGGGCAGGCCTCCAGCACCTTGCTGGGGAGGTTTAAGATGATGTTGCTTATGGTCTGTGAAATACATGGATACAAAATCATAGATAATCTGAGCAGCAAAAAGAAAACATGGATCAGAAAGACTGGAAGGAAACAGACACCTTGAAAGGTAAGCTGAAGGTAACACACCCGGCGAGGTGAGGAGGGGCCCAGCTCATGACCGAAATGCCGAAATGACCCCCTCTGCTGTGCAGGTGCACCCCTCTGGAGACCAGCCAAGCCAAAGGCAAAATCCCCAGAGGAGAGCTCTGTCCAGCTGCTTGGCCTGAGGAGGCTGGAGAGGGGATGAAAATTTATGTAGGTCAGTACTCAGAGGAGCAGCAGCTTTTGTCTCCAAAGGACAGAATAAGAAGTGTCTTATTCTCAGCAGTGAAGCCAGACTGAATGGTCCCCATTCAGAAACCCCAAATGTCCTGGCCTGGTGTCAGGGCGCCTCCCCCGCCCCTTCCCCCTAACACTGCAAACAGCAGGTGGGAACCCAGGTCAGAAAGGCTGAAGCGTCCTTAGCTGATTACCCTGGAGGGCAGGGGGTAGGCAGTGGCCCCTGCTTAGCCTCTTCCTCAGGTACGCTCCAGAGCAACCTCACTTCCAGGGGTTGGACAAGCAGCCTGCCAACTTGTCGATAAGGAGAAACAGGATGGACCCTCAGCACCAGATGCTGGGGTGAGGAGCCTGCACGCAGAGCAGAGTGCATACAGTAGCACACGGGCGCGAGGCTGTGGTGATGTCTGGCAGCCCTGAAGGCAGAGGCCAGGGCCCGCCCTCCCGAGCAGGGCCAGGCCCACACACCTGGGCCGACTTTCCCAACTCCAGATCACCGTGTGTGCACCTGCACCTTCCGTTCACTCACTCTCTTCAGCAACCTCACGGTTTAGGTGCACTTCCAGTCTCTGTGCCTCTAGGGCTACAGCTGTTTAGTTTCAGGGCTTGCTTCGAACCAGCTCTGTCTGTACCTGCAGTGTCCATGGTGAGCATCATTAGCCTCACGTGACTACTTGAAGCTGATGAAGATGTAAGTTCAGCTCCTCGGTTGTGTTACCAGGATGTTTCACATGCTCAGCAGCTGAAGGTGGTTGATTCCCGACAGCCAGTGGAGGTTTCCAGGACGCTTCTTCCAGTGCCATAGAAAGTTCTACTGAACTGGACTCGTCTATGCTCAATTGTTTTCTCTTTATTCAAATAAATCCACCTCAAGTGGCACAGGAGCCGTTCTCTGTAAGCAGGCTGTGGAGACCTGTCTTCAGGTGGGTTTCCAAAGGGTGGTCTTGTTTGCAGATGGGGTGCGGGCAGCTCCTCCTGAGCCCGTGGCCCGGAGCCCACACCATCTCCCTGTCCTTCCTTCCTGGTCCCCTCCCTTCAAACCAGGACCCACACACTGTTTAATAGGAGAACACGGAGAAGAGACATAAAAATCCATTTTGTTTTCTTTCAGATGCAATTTCATTCCTGGCAAAAACGGCCAGGCTGAATACAAGTTTTGCCCACTATAAGCATTTCTGAGGATACTCTTATAAATACAACTTTAAAAGGAGCCTGGAAGAAGGGGAACTTCAACAGCCAGCCTCCCCTCCATTCCTTAATCACTAGAATTATAGGAGGTGTTTGGGGAAGGACACAGATAACTCTGAGAGGGTTCCATTTTTTTTTTTTTTAAAAGCTTTTCGAAGAAAAAAAAAAAAGGTCAAAACCAGCACCCAGATCTGAAAGACCTATGTAAACTGGCAGGAGAACCTGACTTCAGTGGTGGCACACAGCAACTCACTCCAGCCTGGAAGACAGCACGCGGGGCTGGTGGGCTCTGGAAGATGCATAGCTTGGAGGAGAGAGCGGCCCCCATCCTGGCCCCGCCCAGTGCCCAGCTGCCCGGAAGCAGTGTGGCCTGGAGTACACCCGAGGGAGGGGCAGGCGGCAGTCCTAGCAAGGAGCTACCAGCCTCCGTTTCCGGATACACGCCCAGATCCACTCCGGGGAGACCTGCTGGGCCTCAGGGTTCCTGTCCCTGCCACCCAGCACGTGTGTGGCTGAGTCCACATCAAATTCCTGCACCAGGTCCCCATCGAATGCCACAAAGTAGCGTCTGAGGCGGCTGAAGTCTGGCGTGGAGGGTGGCAGGTAGAGCCGCACTCCAGTGAAGATGTCCAGCAGCACCTGCAAATGCACAGCAGTCAGGGCTGGGCTGGGCTGGGCTGGGGCTCTGACCCCGCTCGGGAAGGAGCTGTGAGACGGAGACTACCGGTCAGGACACGGGGAGAGCGTGTACAGGAGAAAAGATAATGGCCTAAAACCCCCATCCTGGGACTTCCCTGGGTGGTCCAGTGGTGAAGACTCCAAGCTCCCAGTGCAAGAGGCCCAAGTTTGATCCCTGGTCAGGGAACTAGGTCCTACGTCCTACGAGTCAGGGCCCGTGTGCCACAACTAAGATCTGGTTCAGCCAAGTAAAGATAAAAACCCCCAAACCCCCATCCTCCGGCCACTCCAGGTTATGCATCACCGACATGCCTTTCCATCCTTGCTGAGAGGAAAAGAAGGGCGAGGGGACGGGTCCCCATGAGGGACCTGGAAAAGGGGAAGCACACGTCTCAAGAGCCAGCCAAGGGCTGGTGGGCAGGGCCTGTGGGGCCCGCAGTGATGCTGCCTGACCCACGAGCAGTCCTGGGTGCGTGCCGAGGGGCCGGGAGCCCTGCTCGTGACTGGTGGAGTCCAGGGCTTCAGGTAGGGGAAACACGGCAAGGTCCTCTGGGTGCCATGGTGACTGGGTTCAGGGCCTGCGTGTCGTGACCTCCACGCTGACTGCTGGGGGTGGGGGGCGGGGGTGGCACAGCCTCCCTGTCGTGACCAGATGCCGACACCTCTATCTGCCTCTGCGCCATCAGTGCCTCCAGGGTGGAACCCAGTCACTGGCCTTGGTAAGTAAACCAAACTGACAGCGGAGTAGGAGAGGAGAGGAGGCTGGTCACTGAACCAGCGCCCTCCTGCTCCTCACTGGCCGGCCCTCTTCACAAACTCACACGGCTGCACTCCCACACCCAGGCTGGGCTTCCTCCCCTTTAATGTCAACTGGGATTTGGGACCAGCAGCTGGGTGGATCCCTGCAGCCTCCTGGCTGTTCTATCTCCTGCCTGTGGGCACAGCTCTCCTTTCTCTCTGCTTGCTGGCTGGCCGCCTCTGCAAGGCAACAAGAGGGCACAGGGTAGAGCGAGCGGACTGCGGCCCTGCCCGAGGCCAGGGTGCTGCAGGAGGGCGGGGGGCAGGCAGTCAGCCCGACCACACCTTGCCCACTGCGCAGCGTCCAAGTGCAAAGAGCTGGGAATGCGGGGTGCTCACCCTCACCTTGGCTTGGCCCGGGGTCACATCAGGAGCCTTCCGCTTCACTCCCGCTCTCACTGGGGAGGGCTTTGCAGCTGGCAGGTTGCCTGCAGGCGAGAGCTCGGGGTGAGAACCAAGAAGCGGGCAGAAGCGGTGATAATGGTCCCTGAAGTTGGGGCAGCTAAGAGAAGGGCGGGCCCCTCTGCCATCAGCATCGGTGAGACAGGAAAGGCTGTCCACTGGGCCCTGAGCTCAGAGGTGGCTCATCCCCAGCTCCCATGGGCTCTCAGGGACCCTGTCTGGCAGCTGTGCAGAGCAGGAGGGTAACCCGCAGATCAGCCGCTGGCCGTCGGATGCACGCCATCGACAGCGGCAGTAGATGGGGTCCCAGGACCTCAGGGCTGGGCGGGGAGACGGGATCCCCACCCACTCCTCAGTGCCCCAACCCCTCCCTCCCTCCTTACTGCCTCTGCTGGTGCAGCCGCCTGGCTTGCCCCCAGCCTTCTTGGTGCTGGCGGGAGGCTGCTTGGGGGAGGCTCTCGGGGCCTTGTGAGACACAGCCGGCCCCGAGGTGCCCTCGTTCTCCCCGCTGCTGCCTCCTGTGGCGGAGCTCCCCTTGTCCCCGGGCATTATGGCGAAGGCCGCCCGCTCCTTGGACAGTTGGTACAGCTCCTGGGAAGGGGAGAATGTCTCGCTATCCCTCCTTTCCCAGCCTCGGGGCTCAGGCACTCTGTGTGGTCTGTTTTAGGTGCCCGGGCTGAGAATGAGGGGAGGAGGGCACACAGCAGGCCAAAGGAGGTGGCTTCCTCGGTGCTTCTCTAGCTCTGGCCCTGTTTCTGGAGTAATCTGCACAGATCACTGCTCTCTGTTCCCCAGTTCTCAACAATGTGGGACTGAAGCCTGGGGGGCAAGTCCTCCCAGGAGGCTGTGAGACAGGGCCCAGGGCTGCCCAGGGGGCCTGATGCAGGCAGAGCTCTGTCCTGGGGGACGTGCTGCTCCCTTTCTAGTAACTGCCCTCCTGGCCTCTCAGCATGCTGGAGAAAGAAGGGGAGGACGCAGGAGGTCAGGTGCTGGGAGAGGGGGGAACAGGACACGCGCGCAGCCCAGTCGCCTGCACCTTGAGTTGGGGGAGGTTCGTGGCGGACTTCCAGTCCTTATCATCACGGATTCGGGTGCAGCGAGGGAAGCGGATGGAGATCCCATCGGCTGTGTGAGCCTCAGATTTCGAGAATTCAGCCCCTGTGATCTCCCACACGGCAGCTTTCTGTCAGGAGAAGTCAGGTCATTCACTGGTTAAGTAGAAAACACCTTCCCATCAGGTAAAAGCAGTGCTGCTGCTGTTTAGTAGCTAAGTTGTGTCTGACTCTTTGTGACCCCACAGACTGTAGCCCGCCAGGCTCCTCTGCCCATGGGATTCTCCAGGCAAGAATGCTGGAGAAGGCTGCCATCTCCTCCTCCAAGGGATCTTCCTGACTCAGGGACTGAACCTGTGTCTCCTGCTTGACAGGCAGATTCTTGACCACTGAGCCTCACCTGGAAGTCCAGCTAAAAAGCAATAGAGCACAGTTAAAACCGAAACAGCAGTGGGTAACAGCAGGGAGACAGGTTCTAGACCCACTGCTGATGCTGTGTGGCCCAGGGAGTCCGAAACAGCAGTGGGTAACAGCAGGGAGACAGGTTCTAGACCCACTGCTGATGCTGTGTGGCCCAGGGAGTCCTATTTCTTCCCTGGGCCTCAGCTCTCTGTCAGTGCAGGAAGGACTGGGCCGGCCACGTCTCGAACAGACCCTCTGACTCAAGGAAGGAGAGGCCCTTCCTGTTTGGTGAGGAAGGCCCCTCAGTATTGACTGGTCTTTTCCGTGCCTGTCACCTGGCTCCCCATCCCCGGGTGGACTGTCACTGATGCTGAGATGATGTCTTTGTGGCAGTAGACAATGTACAAGCTCATTTTGGGGGCTGGAGGACCCCAGGCCACGGGATAATACCTTTGGGTCTGGAACGATGAAGTCAGGGTAGTAGATCTTATTGATTTTCAGCCAGTTGGGTATCTTGCTGGGATCCTAGAGGAGAAAAGATGCTGTCCTGGGCTGTTGCCAAAACAGGAGTTAGACGCGCTCTTGGTCGCAGGCTTGTGACAAGAGGTGACTTATCACAAAAGGCTGCCCCTCACCCCTGGCATCCTCCCTGCCCAGAGAGGCTGTGGCCTGGACAGCACAAAGGCCAGTTTCCACAGCATAGGTCCTCAGAGGATTTGAGGGTCTAACACTGCTCCTATGCAAGCAGCAGTTCTTTTCTGTGGAGACAGACAAACGAGACCTACAGTTTCCCCCCCATGCCCCCCACAACACTGCTCGTCTCAGAAACGATGGCTGGTCCAGAGGCCAGGGCCCCAGGGCCCCCTCACCTTGCTGATCTTCACCATGTCCAGTTCCGTCTGCAGGCGGGCGAGCGTCGCATCGTCGTGGCCTCCTGCACACTTGGTGACGGTGCACCACTTCTGGCTGCTTGGGTCATAGCAGCCCATGAGGAAGATGGACATCATGCCACCTGGGGGAGGAGGCACTGTGAGAGGCAGCCTGAAGGGGCCCAGCCTCAGCGTCGGAGCCCTGGAGATCACCTGGATCCACACTAGACGTGTGAGGTTAACTTTTTGAGTCCCAACTTCAGTGAATTCGGGACAATCACACTGAATGCTGGACTAAAAGGAGTTTAATAGCGTCTGGCACCCAGAAAAAGATGCCACGACCACTAGTTCCTGAGACCCCAGCTTCCCCTCTAGTTCGGAAACGGAGACTTTCCCTGAGGAGAAAGCCACCAGGCCTTGGAGACACAGAGGCTGGAGTCTTTTTGGGCCAGCGAGCCCAGGGCACTCTCGCCTGACCTCTCCCTGCCTGGGTCTGCAGCGCTCCCTGTTCCTGCCTGAGGCGGCATGAGCAAGGTCAGGGCCCCTAAGCCAGAGGTCCGATGTCACGGCTGGCTGTGCTAGCACGTCCAGCCAGGAAAAGGGCCGGCCTATGCCTTGAGTGGTGCCTTTCAAAGAAGCACCATCCCAGGGGCCAGAGGCCACCGACCTTTGCTCCCTTGCCCGTAGAAGGCTCCAAGCACCACCAGGTCAGCTGTGTCGGCCATGGCACCCTCGTTCAAATAGTCTTTCTTCACTTTCAGCCAGTGCCGCTTTCCAGGCTCATATGTACCCTGAGGGGAAGCAAGCAAGAGAGAAACCACAGATGAGAATGGAGGCTCTGCGAGGGTGGGTTTTTCTACCTGCTCACAAGACACCCTGGATCTGTCGCAGTGCCCTCCCACTCCATTAAGGCACTTCAGGAGACAAACACGAACCCAGTGTTTAGATCCAGAATCCTGCAAAGGCACCCCCCCAAGCACCTCAAACTGCCACAGCCACGTCTTGGCCAGGGCAGAAGAAAGCCAAGGATGTGACCATTTTACCTTCACGTCCTTTAGCACCAGCCCTTCCAGCCCCTCTCGGATCACCCTGTTGATCATGTCCACCAAGTCGGAAGCTTTCTGAGGGAGAACAGGAGAGACACTGAGATTGATGTGAGAACAGAGAAGGGCTATGGAAGCGAGGAAGAGGTGTTTCCTTTTCACACACTAGGAAAGTGCCTGCTGGAAAACCCTGACTTGAATACAAGGAACAAAAGGGCCAGTGGAGCAGGGACCAACCAGACAGCTGCTTCAGCTGTGATTCTGGGCGCCCACCTGGGAAGGACCTTTCACGCCCTGCCCTCCCAGGTCGGGACTAGCACACGAACACTGGCCGAGCCTGTCTTACTGTGCTTTGCTTTACCACGTTTCCAGATACTGTTTTTTTTTTTTTACAAAATGTTGTTAGATAATGGTAAGCATTTTTTAATAGTATTTTTAGTTTAGTTTAGCATTTTTAGTTAGTATTTTACCTTAACTAAAAATATTATTTTAGACATACTGCTACTGCACACCTAACAGACTGGAGTGTTAACGTAACTCTTCTATGCACTGGGAATTCATAAGTTACGTGACTTATTTTCTTGTGATACTGCTTTACTGTGGTGGTCTAGAATCAAACCCACAATATCTCCAAGGTCTGCTCGTATCCACATCAGCCTCCCTCTTAAAAAAATAACTAATACTCATCCTCCCAACCACATCTGACCCACAGGGGGTTCTGCTCTGCTTTCAAATCATGAGGACACTGCGAGGGTGGGATCCTCAACTCACTGTGACTTGCTTCATTTCTGAGAACATGATCCGGTTGGGAATTTCCACCATGTTGTCATGAAGAAGCTTCCGCCGCTCACACAGAGGCCTGAGTGGGACAGAAGAGCTGAGGTCAGGCCAGGATGCTCCTCCAACCCCCCAGAGCTCTGAGGAGAGATGGGACAAGGATGGACTGGTTTCCTGAGAGGTCTGCCATGGCTCCGGGCCCTCATGTCTATCAGTTCTGCCCGCCCAGGGTGACCAGGGCTCCATCGGGACCAAAGACGGATGGCATGAGCTGCGGCAGAGTTACTTCATTGTTATAGCTCCTGTCTCTACCTCATCAGCCCAGACAGACTGTGTAAACCCCGGTCCCCTTTGAAAAATAACCCTGACTCTCCTTTGCTGTGTCCTGTCGCACTCCAGGCCCAGGCGGGCTGTGCTTGGGTCGGCAGGCTGACAGGCCTAAGGGCCTCAAGGCCAAACCCCAGCTCCTACCCTGGCAGTTCTGCCTCCTTCCATCCCCCTCCCCATCCACACTCAGGGCTGGGGGCTGGGGTGGGGGTGGGGGCAGGGAGGCCTCTCTTAAGGGAAGAGGGGCCAAAATGTTTTCTGGGACTCAAGAGGTCAAGACTGCGAGTTATCCCGAAGGTGGTCCCAACCACAGAGCCTGACAATCCCAAGCTTCTGGTTGTCAGCCTCTCCCAAGACTAAAGCCTCTGAACTGAAATTCATCCGCCTTATGCACCCGGAGGCACTTTTGAAGAGAGAAACTGAAACCCTACAGCACTTGTCAACAGTCCATTCTGCTGTGGGTGGCGGGGTTTCCTCTGTGACTTAAGTTTTCAGATACGAGATCTAGTCAGCACACTGGCTCTTCCTAACACTGAATGGGGAGCCGGCTGTGCAGTAATTGTGCTCCCTCTCGGCTCCTTCCTGCTGCAGCTCCTGGGCCCAGAGGCACTTGCACCAGCCCCTTGCCCTCTCTCCTTTCCAATCTCAAGCCCCCACCTCCCTACCCAGGAATCAAAAATAGACTCCTCACCTATCCATCAAGCTGACATCATTGAAGTAGATACAATCAAAAACAAACAGGCAGACATTAGCATCCTGGAAGGCAGCTTTCTGTAAGGGAAAATGAGGTAGTAGGTACATGAGGGACACTCGAGAAAAGCAGTCCACTTTCAAGGACCCTCTGATGCTTGCAGTACATAAGCAAGCTGTGCTGTGAAGCCCCTGGGCCATAAGGGCACTTGGTAGACACGTCCTAAGTGGAGACTGACCCAGTTATAAGCCAGGTGCCACTATCAGATTTTTTTATGCAAAACACAAAAGCAAAACACATCTAAACTTAGGGCTGAAGTCAGTACCAACTCAAAGATGAAGATAAGCTTGACCCCAAGTAAGCGACACATCCCTCTCATCTGGACTGAAAGCACATACTCATGCACACACTCACTCTTGCTCACTGGGCCTGAGCAAGTACCTTGTGCACTCCCAGAGTCCCAAAGGGCAGTGGTCTGCCTGTCCTGTTGTCAATCAGGAGCACCTCAGAGTCCAAGATCATGGTGTGGCCCCCAGGGAAAGCCCGGGGGATGAAGTCCTTAAAGTGGGCCACCTGGAGGCAGAAGGGTCACTCAGAGGGAGCCAGGACACAGAAAGCAAAACCCGGGCCCCCGAGGGAACATGGAGCACCAACACGTGCCAGCCTAGCTGATGTGCAAAACAGGCTTAGGTCTCGGCATCTGGCCAGACAGGAACAATCAGCTATGTTTTGGGACCTCGGCCCAGACCCTGGAAGAGGTCAGCTAACATCGGGGTCAGTTTCTATTGGCTGCAGAGAATTTGCAGGAAAAAGGAAAAGACTGAAGGTGAAAATGAGGGGAAGAAGGGAGGCAGACAAACACGGAACAGAGGGAGGTAAGGTGAGCAGGCGGGATTCGTGCAGAACACACGAGTGGGAAAAAGGATGGAAAGAGAGAAATGGACTCCCTTAGAAGCAGCGAGAAAACATGAGGAGGGTCTTCACTAATGCTCGAGAGGAGGTCCTGCTCAGCTCTCAGAAACACTCGAAACTGACGGCCTGGCTTGACTGCCCAGGCAGGCGAGGCTGGGCAAGGGTGTGCTCGTCCCCTCCCCCGGGACTCAGCAGACAGAAGGGGGAGCAGGGGCAGGAGGGCCATCCACCCCCCAGCTGCTGGAGCCAGCTGTCCCCACTGCTTTTCCCTGGACAGCCCCAAGGGCTCCCAGAGGCCCCGGGAGCTGAGAAGGGCCGAGGGGCAAGGTTCTCAATGCCCCCTGATTAAGGGCAAGAGCCGGGGTCTCAGAAGCCCCCATGGGATTGTGTTCACATCTGAATGTAAGCCTCTGGAGGCACAGAACTTCCGTCCTTTTTTGAAATTTTTCATTAAATGCTGGATGCCCACTGCCTTATACAGTGCCCGGCATGAACCCTTGATAAATATTTGTTGAACAGGGGACTTCCCTGGTAGTCCAGTGGCTAAGACTCTGTGCTTCCACTGCAGGGGACACAGGTTTGCTCCCTGGTAGGGGAACTAAGATACTGCATGCTGTGTGGCACAGACAAAACATCAAAAAAAAAAAAAAGTTGACCAAATTAATGACTAATTGCCTCACAGTTCCTTGTACCCGAGCCATGGCATAGCTCAGGGGGAGCACACAGGACCTAGAAAGGCAGAGGACAAGCATGCAAGTCGTCACCAGCTGGACTCGGTGTCCTGGCGTCACTGCCCCTAGGCGCCATGATGGCTGACCCCCAGCTACTCTCTTGTTCCTCCTGAACAGCCCCACATTATTGGAAGATTCCAGAAATGAATAAATCAATTCTTCAACAAATACAAAACAGATTCTATTTTGCACAAGAGCTAGAATGGCAATGGAACACAGGCTTTGAGATTCTTAGAGACAGGTAGAAGAGTCTTGGCAGAAAGGAAGGGGTCTGTACCTTGTGTGGCAGGACGGGCTTGAGACTGCGGCTGAAGTAGCTGAAGTGGTCCCCCTTCTTATGCACCTGGACTCGCTCCCCGTCGTACTTGATCTCAGAGAACATGCCGTTCGGACACTTCTTCATGGCATACTCGATGGACTTGCAGGCCTCAGCCTTGGGGGCAGGGGAGGGGGAGACAAGCCTGAAGACTTAAGGTGCTCTTCCCAGAGAGGTGGCTCGGCAGGGACAGCGCGAAGCCCGGGGCCCCTTAGCCAGAATACACCCTCAGGGCAGGAGGGAGTGAAAAGGCTGGGCAGCATCATATTCTGATACATTGTTTTCACTTTATGAATGAGAAAACTGAAATTCACAGAGGTTAAGTGCCCACTTTCTATTACACAGCTAGTGAAGGGCAGGAATGAGATGTGAATCTAGACCCAACTCCAAAGCGTGGATGGTAACCAGTAAGCTGTGTAACCCTACTGTTGCTGTTTAGTCACTAAGTTGTATCTGACTCTTTTGTGGCCCCATGGACTCTAGCCTGCCAGGCTCCTCTGTCCATGGTGTTTCCCAGGCAAGAATACTGGAGTAGGTTGCCAATTCCTTCTCCAGGGGATCTTCCCGACCCAGGCATCAAACCTGCGTCTCCCGCACTGGAAGGGGGATTCTTTACAATGAGCCACCAGGGAAGCCCAGTATAAGCTACGCCACGCTTCAAATGAGACTGTGAAACAGATTCCAAAAAGATTCTTATAAAAATCAGAAAGTCTACAAATGGAGGTGACTGCTCCTGTCCTTCAAGTGGAGATCTTACTGTTTTGGTGCTGGCCATCCCAACACAGAACCCTACACCAGGACTTCAGGAAAACACCACAAGGCTGCTTCATAGAAAGCAGTGCACCCCACTGAAAGAATACAAAGGCTCTTAGAGCAGGCACAGCAGCAGGCGTGGACTGTCCTGTTGCACAGGAAAACCCACACCAGAAAGGAAATCCCATTTATCATGAAACAAGCAGAGGCCCAAGGAGAGCTGGTCTTCATTCCTTAAGCTTCTTCTCTTTCCAGATAAAAAAGGAGACCTAAGGTACCCTCTCACAGGAAGGCTGGCTCTGTCAACTCTCAGAGCTACTTTGGGGCATGTCACAGAGACTCAGGAGTCACTGCACACATCCACCTGACTTCAGGAAAGAGGACAGATGAACCGCTCAGGGCAGACACTCCAGATACCATTCACGTAAGAAAACTAAGGATCAAGAGAGACTAAGGACCTCACCTAAGATTCCACAGCTGGCTGTGGGCAGAGGTGGCTGAGTTCTCAGGTCTTTCCACTGGTCCCACTATCTCCCCCTCTGCCATACTCCCCCAGGAGAAACACCCCCTGTAACTCTACTCCTCCTTCCCCCAAATCTTCCAGACATCTTTCTTGCATGGCCTTCAGCATCATACCCTCTCAGATCTCACAGGGAAGGCTAGTAACCTCACACAGGAGCAGAAAGCAGGGCAAGAGCAACATCCTTACCAGCATGGGCTGCACTGGGGTCATCAGAGAGGCCTGGACACTCAGAGCTCGTCTCTGGCCTGGCTCCTTCTCTACCTCCTGCTCGTTGCGGAGGACCCGCTCCACCACATCCTGCAGGTTGCGTGAGGCTTTGAAGGCTTCATAGGCATTGGGATCTAGGGCATCTAACCTGCCGAGGCCAATAGGAGCAAGGAAACAAACACGACTGTTCTTGACCTTGTTGCTCTGGATAGCAGCAATACGCTGCAACATATCATGTCCAGCAACAACAGGACATAACCGCTTCCCCGTATATTGGGATCTGACCGCTTCCCCATATATTGGGACCCCAGGAATCCCAATACATGAGGAAGCGGTTATGTTCTATTGTCTAAAGACTGTCACAGGAGAAAAAGATCTTGGAAAAGTCAGCTCTTTTGAGATACCATGCTACCTGGATGCTGCCCTAGCAAAGACGGGGCTGGAGTGGGCAAGCAACTTTGAACATATTCCCTATGTTTGACTCTAACAACTCTGTGAAAAGGGTACTGAAAGTGGAGGCTGAGCTAGATCAACTGATGGGTCCCACAGGAAGGAAGGCAGCAGAATCAGGTCAAACCCAAATCGGGGCTTCCAAGTCTCTGACACCAGCTGACAACACAGGGAGCGGGCAGCTTCTACCATCAGAGGAAGCTGAAGACTTGGTACTTACACATGTTTTGCACCTGAGTTCATCTTCAGATCATGCTTGATCAGCCTGATGATGCACTTAAGGTCATTGGCTGTACACCTAGAGTGATGAGGCACATTCAATTTACAAAGCTCTGGACTCCCAAACCTTCCTCCCCTAGTGATTCCATCTGCCCAGGCCCATCCCCAGTGGGCAGTGCCCCCACCTGGAGGCGATATCCTGCAGGGCCTGTTGCTGCTCATCCTCCTTGGTGAGCTTGGAGAGCCGCAGGAGGAATTCGTCCACCTCCTGGATGGTAAGGAGGCTCTTGGCAGCTGGAGGGAAAGACTTGCTCTGCTCAAAGAAGACTCTGATTGTCTCTGACACGTCACCCTGTCTCCAAAAACCAAAATACCATGCAGTAACCCCAAAGTGGCCATGTGTAACCTCCAAGCCCTCATGACTACAGGTGAATTAAGAGATTTCAATCACCGCTCCTGTCCGAAACTCACAAATATCGACTTCACTGTTAAGAGAATATATCCCACCCACAGGTCCTGGAAAGGGCACCTCCATCCACCACAGGATCTGGCCGCCTGCCTCAGCTGAGAAGTGATGTAAGAACTAATGCAGGGCCAAGCCAATGTGAGTCCTGTTAGAATCTGAACTACGAGACAGACACAGTCATCAGATTACGGGGGTGTTCGGACAGCAACTTTCTAGGTGTAAAGGCTGGAGTCATGAACAAACCAAAACTGAATGGCAAGCCCAAGTTATAATGGAAAAAAAAGCTAGGAAAAAGCAGGGCCCAGAGGGAATTCTCTGCTAGTGGCTAAGACGCCAAGCTTCCAACGCAGGGGTCACAGGTTCGATCCCTTTTAGGCAACTAGGACCCTATTAATACATGCCACATGATGCGGCCAAATAAAGGTCTAGAACAAGAGCCCCTGGAGAGAGTGGGACGTCTAAGATCCACTCTCGCAGTCTAGGTCTTTCTCTGAGGCTCAGCAGTAATGTAAGTCTAGTCTTCAGAACTTTGTGAAGCTAACAGCTGTAGCCTCCTGTTCAACTCCTCTCATAATGAACGCTTGCTCAAGTGGGTTTCAGTTTTCTGAAACAGTATGTGCTCCACCAGGAAAAACAGAGTGCGGGTGACGGGCTCAGCAGAACCCCCTTGGAGCCCAGCTGCCCTCCCCTTCCTCTGACCTGCTCCAGGTCTCGGGTCATTTCATCCACGCTGCAGTTAAAAATGCGGCTGAAAAGCTTCACGATCTGCTTATCATTCAAGTTGTAAACACTCTTAATGACACCCGGCAGCAGCAGCTTCACTGTTAGGTACACGTCACCGTGGAAACCATCTGGAGGAGACAGAAGAAAAACCTTTCTTGAGACATGGAGCTTAAACAAATAAATACATAAACTTAAAGAACCAAAAGAGCTGTCTGCATTGCTGGCCTCACTGCACAGGCCCTCGGGGAGGGTGTGCGTTCACCACGGCAGCAGAGGCCATGGCATTCGGCAGCTGGGGGTCTGTGCATCTGCCTCCCTGTAGCCCCTGGATGAACCCCTGCAGGGCAGAGCCATGACTTTCACTGTCGTGTTCCCAGTGATGGGCACATCACAGATGTTCAACGATCATTTTTTAGACGAATGAAAAGGAACACAGTTGGGAGATTCTATTCCAAGCTGTGCAAGTGGCTCACAAAACCCAAATCAAACAGGAGAGTGAATTTTCCTTTTGGTCAAATGGGATAGGTTCTTCTGGCCTTCTAGGGGGCAGAGTAAGGAAGGAAGAAAGATGCCCATGTGTTTGGAACAGATCTGGCTACACACTGAATTTCAAGACAGCAATATAGCAGAGCATTAAACCAAGCACGAGGCCTGTGCAACTGTACAGTTTACGTGCCCATGAAGTTGGCCATGACTCTGAGCTCTTTAGAGAAGCCCATCCAGGATGCTTGAGGCCCACCTCCTGCTGAGCCTTTCTGAAGGAAGTCCTGGATGATCTGGGTTTTCGTGTTGTAGCTAGGATTTTCAGCCACCATGGCACACAACTTCCGAAACTCACGCAGCAGACAATCCTTGTGTTTTGGGTCACATTTGTTTGAAGACAGACTTGTCTTAGGGGTCTTAGGGGTAGGGCTGGAGTGGGCTTCCCCAGAGTTGTTGGGCTTGGCTGTTGGAGAGAAAAAAAGGGAGAGATGATTCGTTTTTCCTTGCTGAAAAGGAAGCAAGAGAAACTAAGAGAAACTCTGCTGGTTCTCTATGTGTAGCTTCACTTATTCTCCCCAAAGAGCCCTTTGGGAATAGATATCATTGTACTATTTTGTGGGTGAAAAAACAGAGGTCAAGTGATTTCCTCAAATCTCACAGCTATTAAGAGTAAAGAAACAACTGCCTCACAATGAAGCAAAGGACCAGCTGATGTGTATTTCTTATACGAGTGCTTACTGAAGAACAAGGGCCATTTTCAAGCCAAGAGTGGTCAGGACGATCTCAGAGCAATTGTAAAGCTGAACCCAGAAAAGCTGGAATCAGGAAGGAAAAAGAAATCAAGGGACACCTTAGTTACTCTGAAACTACTGCTACTGCAGATTGTTGGAACTGGAAGAAACTTTCAAGATGACCTAGTTCAGTCTCTTCTTATCGGTGAGGAGACCAAGGCCTGAGGAGAGAAGCATTCCCAGTCACTTGCCACTAGCCCCCTGCCCCTCCCCACCACCCCCATCACCACTTTTTCTTCTTTCTTCTAATAAGAACAAAAGGAGGCTTCCCCTGAGGCTCAGTGGTAAAGAATCTGCCTGCAATGCAGGAGATGTGGGTTCAATCCCTGGGTCAGAAGGGACTCCCTGGAGAAGCAAATGGCAACCCGCTCCAGTGTTCTTGTCTGGAAATCCCTGTGGACAGAGGAGCCCGGCAGGCTACAGTCCATGGGGTCACAAGAGTTAAGACATGATGGAGCGACTAACAACAACAATAACGAAAAGTTCTAGATTTGGAACTTCCCTGGTGGTCCTGTGGCTAAGACTCCGCGTTCCCAGTGCAGGGGTCCAGGTTTGATCCCTGGCCAGGGAACTAGATCCCACAGGCTGCAACTAAGACCAACACAGACAAATAAATAAATAAAAATTTTAAAAAAGGTAGGCAACAAGGAGGACTTTTCTCCAGACACCCCAAACAACTCTCAAGTGATCCTCTGTTACCTCCTTGTGACCATTTACAAAGTAAATTTCACCCTGAAAGCTTGCAGCAGACAGCCATTACACTGTCTGCTGATGTAAGCGTCTTCTTGCCTGGGGTTTGTAAATTAGAAATCTATCCTCATCTCTGACCTGGCATTTAAAGAGAACTTTAAGGGACAAAATCTCCAAAGTGTCACTGTTCGGCAGCTTGGAAAAAATGGAACACCCGCCCTCCCCGAAATTCCCTCCCGAGAACCGGCTCTTCCAGAAATACACTATCCTTACTGTTACCTGAACTCTTCCATATTTCTATCTTTGGCTGACCACTAGGCAAAAACCAAGCAAACCTCAGAGTTTAAAAATGATAAGAAATTGTAGAGTCAGGCACTGTTTTTGCAACTTTCTCTTCTTTATTCCTTGTGAGACACCGTGGGGTCCACAAGGCAGGTGCTGCCACCCCCACTTCACAGATGACGCCACAGAGGCCCAGACCAGGACCCAGGTCTTCTGACCTCAAGTCCAGGCTTCTTTTACTCATACAGAGCAACCTCCTCGAAGAACTTCTGAGCTCCTGAGTTTTGACTTTATTTTCTTTAGCTGAGGCAGTCACAAGGATGTCTCCAAATAAAACAGGTAACAAGTTGGAGGGTAAAAAAGCACAGGTATTGAAGTTAAACAGACTTCAGTGTAACTATCAGAAACTCCATAATGATGTTGAGCATTGGTTTTCTCATTCATAAAATGCGCCTAATAAAAGTACTCCCCAACATTAAATGAAGAACAAATGAAACCACACATGCAAAAGCCCCAGCCCAGCGCTGCCTGCTACACAAGGACATGCAGGACATCTCCCTTCTCTACTTTCATCTCCAATTTGGGCAAGTGGAGGGATGCAATTTCTCAGGATTCTTCCATTATCAAAAAGCAAGTTAAGTGGGACTCCTCTGGTTTTCCAGTGGCTAAGAATCCATGCTCCCAATGCAGGGGGCTGAGGTTTGATCCCTGGTCAGGGAACTGGATCCCTCAGGCTACAACTGAGAGTTCAAATGCCAAAACTAAAGATGCTACACAGGAACGATCCCGTGTGCCACAGCTAAGACCTGGTGCAGCCAAATAAATAAATAAATGTTAAAAAAAAAAAAAACAACCCCAAAACAAGTAAGCAAATGGCAGGCTGTAATAATGTCTGATCCAGGTAAACTTCTTCAAGGGGAAAAAGTCTTAAAAGAACAAACATCTTTTTGCTGCAACAGAGATTAAAATATACAAAAAAATGCTATACATGTGGGGTGCAATTAGCTGGCCATTACCTCTCTGTTCAGATGAAAGCAAATTACAGTTGACTCTTGAACAATATGGGTTTGAACTGCATGGGTCCACTTACACGCAGAGTTTTTCAATAGCAAATAAGTACTATACAATCCGCAATTGATTGAATCTAGGGATGCAGAACTGAGGGTATGGTGGAACCACGCATAAAGTGGAACCTCAGATAAGAAGGCAGACTATAAATGACATCTGGAATTTCAACTGTGCAGGAGATTTGGAGCCCCTACTGCCCAAGATGTTTAATACTCAACTGTATTAAGCAGGCTAGAAGGCACAGAATGGTCACTCTTAACCAGAGTACCAAATCTTGGTCTCCTAGGATACCTAATTAAAAGGACTGCAACAGCTCATGTAGCCCTAACCTATCTTACCTGAAAAGCCAGAAAACTTCCGGGGATTGGAATTGGTGGCAAATGAGGCACCTTTCACTGGAGATGCTACCTGGCCAGTGGCTGTCAACTTAGCCTGGACAACAGCCTTCTTCTTTGGTGTGCTTGTTGCCTTGGAAGATAGATCTGTAGGACCCCAAAAAGAAGGGAAAATATCTTTCAGTGAAAAATCCCTGAGAAAGCTTTCTAAGACTATCAATTGCTCTTACAGCCTGGCTAGGTAAGTTACTACCGTGGTATTAACCGAAAGGTGACTGTTGGCTGTCTGGTCTTCTTGACTGGAAGTAGTAGGTATTGGGTATTGGGGAGAGGGTGTTCTAGGGACAAAAGACCCAGTTATTCTTTACTTTTACTAGTAACAAATATTCATCAATACTCTCCACCCCTTTTCTCACATATAACCTTCAGATTATTCAGAGGAAGGCAGAAATCATGTGTCAACAGATAAAATGTGAGGACCTCAGCTTATGGAATTAGCCTCAATTTAAAGATAAACAAGACAGTAAAATGAAGTTGGATAAACAGAGCATGTTGATCTGGTATGTGCAGGAAAACTTGCAGCTGCTGAGTTATTTGAGCTGTGTGACAGTTTAACTCTGCCTCATATTTTTCCTCCTCTGAATGAGCTGGGTCCAGAAGTAACAAAGGGTGAAGCCAATGGCTAAGGCTGGGCAGGGCAGGAGGGAAGCTGGAAAAAAAAATGTGTTAGTTTTCTCCCTGAAGTCACTGTCCTCTCAAAGAAAAAGGACAGAGGTCCATTTTAGTCCCCCTGTACTGACTAGAACTAAATTGAAGACATGAATATTACAATGACATTGAAGGTCAGAAAGGACTAACTGGGTTTATCAGTGTCAGATTTCTAAAATATGCATACATTTGAACACACAGGTATGTGCACATATATGTTTTTGTGTATATACGCATATGTATTTTCTAGTTCTGTCTGCTGAAAGGGCCCAGAAGCACCCAGGACACAGAGCATCAACATTTTTGTCTCTATTGCCATTTCCCCCATAACAGGAACAAGGACTCTTCAGAGAAACGGCTGATTTCACAGCTGAGATAGGTACTCCTAAGAGCGAGCACACTGTTAGGCCAGAAAGCAAGGGAGTACTTTAAAACAATTTTTAAAAAGTGATCTAGACATCAAGGACAAAGACTAGCTGAAAGGGGTTCCCAACTGACCAAATATGGGACAATTTAGCACCAAATTAATAAAGTACAGGACAATGATAAGCCACCAAGAAAAAGCAGTAATCGGAGTCCAAACAGAAGATAAGCTGAGAGAGAAGGGAGCAGTGCAGGTACTCTTTTCTTTAAAAATGTCAGTGTCATAAAAGAAAACCAAGACCTCAGAGATGTTCCAGAATAAAGGAGGCCAGACTCGGCAACTCAGTGCAATACCTGATCTTGTATCAGGATTCCATACTGAAGGGAGAGAAAAGTTATAAATTATCTGATCAACTGACAAAACTAGAATACCAACGGTAGATTAAAGTATTATATCAAAGATAAATTTACTGGTTGATAGCTGTATTACAGTCACGATGTCCTATTCTTAAGATATACACACTGAAGTATTTAAAGGCCAAGGACCATGGTGCATACCCAAATGGTTCTGGGGAGAAAAGTCACTTGTGTGGAAGCAGAGAGGAACAAAGAGAGCGAAAGAGTGAGCACAAACATGAACAGAAATTATAAAGCAGAGAGCAAAAAGTTAACAGGTAAATCTGAGGGAATTCCCTGGAGGTCCAGAGGTTAGGACTCTGCACCCTCACTGCTGAGGACCTGGGTTCAATCCCTGGTCACAGAACTAAAATCCCACAAGCCTCACAGCCCAGCCAGAAAAAAAAAAAAGGTGAACATGAGCATTCTTTGTACTATGTACTATTTTTATTCTTGCAACATTCCTGAGCTTGAAGTTATTTCTGAACAATGAACATAAAGAAAGACAGATAGGAAGAAAGAAATTGGGCTCTACTCTCATCTTGTTGCCTCTCAGAGCCAATAAGATGAGAAAGCAGTATTCTCCACCCTACCTGCAATGTGCTGACTTATCTGCTCTTTCTCGTTCTCTTCCAGCTCTTCCCAGCCTTCCAGCTCGGTGAGGTCCTCAATTTTTTTTGTGGTGGCCCGGGCCCGCTCCAGTTTCTCAAACATGCATTTAATGTGGTACCACTCTTTCATATCGCCCCCCGACTCTGAAAAGGGATTGGGCACCACTTTGCCGATTCGGCATACGCCCTTGACAATCTTTTCCTTGCATTTTTTGCAGCCGGCGGTGCCACGCTTGGCGTAGTCCACACAGAAGCGTTGTTCTGCCATCTCACAGGGGCCACTGCAGAGTCCCACATGCGACCTTGGCAAGAAAACAAGGCAGGCGGCACGTGGTCTTAGGTTGCTTTCCTGGAAGGACGGAACAGGCTTTCTTCTCTGGAGGAGGTGGTGTCCACGAAGAACTGTCTCTGACCACTGGGCAAAGCGTCTTATGTCAGGCCGGTGATGTTGTTCTCGGAATAGGCACAGTTCTTTTTTCCTGAGTGCACGGAGAGTTGGTGGGAAGAGGATCTTAAAAGCCAAAGTCATACAGCTGCATGGAAGGGGAAGAGGCAGAAAAGTAAGTTACAGAGGAGCTAGGCTTCTAATTTCCTTAAAGGCTGACATCCTAACACAATAATCCGTGCTGACCAACCAAACATTTCCCAAAGTATGAAGGATTTTTTTTTTGGCTGCTGTCTGATCCCTGACCAGAAATCGTACTTGCACCTCCTGCAGTGGAAGCTCCGAGTCTTAACCACAGGACCACCAGGGAAGATCAGGTATGAAAGATTTATTGCCTACAAGATGAACAATTCCAGTACAGAAAAATTCAGTCTGCAACAGGATGTTCAATTACATAATTGAAAATTTAGATATTATCTAAGGTAGAAGGAAATGGCAACCCACTCCAGTGTTCTTGCCTGGAGAATCCCAGGGACGGAGGAGCCTGGTGGGCTGCCGTCTGTGCAGTCGCACAGAGTCGGACATGACTAAAGCAAGTTAGCAGCAGCAATGTATATCTAGTAAATCACAATCAAGAGAATTCAAGTAACATAAAACCCTTTCTCAGGCCACCAGCAAACCCTAAGCCTTAAAATGGATGGTGACCCTTTAGCATAATAAGATTCTAAAGTTTCTTTTTACTCATCAAGAAAAATTACATCAGGAGTTCCCTGGTAGTCTAGTGGTTAGGACTCAGTGCTTTCACTGCCATGGCCAGGGTTCAAACCCTGGAGGAGGAACTGAGATCTTGAAAGCCAAGTGGTGCAGCTTAAAAAAAAAAAGACATTATTTTCAGGAAGTCTTTAATGTTAAATATAAAATATTTGTTATCCTCAGAAAATAATTAAGCCACTATATAGATTTGGGTTTTAATCAGAAGCCCTATTTTGAGAGGCAATTAAATGGAGCCTAAAACCTAACCCCCTGGTTTCAAATCCTAGTTCACTGGTCATAAGACCTTGGTAATTTCCTTAATCTCTCAGTTCCTCAATTTTCTCAACTGTAAAATGTGGATAATAATAGTATCTAACTCAGAGAGTTGTCATTCTAAGAATAAAACCCTTATATAGTCAATGAAGCGATTATCCTTTCAGCAAACGCTCCCTGTGTGCAATTAGCCGGGTTATAACTCAGCAACTTCAATCTGGAAATGCTGAAGTAACCGGACAGCAAGAATCAAAGGAACTGCTCAATCAATCCACATGGAAACAAGGACCATGTCCACATAGTATCCCCCACTTCCTTTTATCCTTATTTTCTAAAGTAGCCTCCCAGTTCCAGCTTTCAACAGACTGGAAGTTATTTTCAGCCTGCAGCCGGCTTTGTCGTCAAACTGCTTGCGGGTGATAATGAAAAGCAGGCTTTACTTGCTGAAGTGAAACGTGATGCAGAGAACAGCAGGTAACTGGGAATCAGACGCGAGCACAAGTGTGACCGTGCAGTTCTGGGACTATGTTATTTTTTGAGAATTTCCCTTAACTTCCCCGAGTCCGCTTCCTTATTCCTAAGACATGGAAAATATCTACCTCAAGGGAAGTGGAGAAATGACACTGGGTCCATGGATGGGCTAATGGGAGTCGGGGGTAGGGCTCTGAACTCCCTTGCAAATGTATACAGAAGGTGCGCATTCAGTCTTGTACGTTTTGGGGAAGAAACGGTCAACGTTTTCATGAAACTTCACAAAGGGCTCTGTAACCCCTAGATGCTGAACCACAGAGTAT
>SJYX01009057.1:0-35839 GCA_006410675.1 Oreotragus oreotragus
GAAAGTGAAGTCGCTCAGTCTGTCTGACTGTTAGCGACCCCATGGACTGCAGCCCACCAGGCTACTCCGTCCATTGGATTTTCCAGGCAAGAGTACTGGGGTGGGGTGCCATTGCCTTCCCCGACTTAGCAGCAGCATGGGTTATTATAAAATATTGAGTATAGTTCCCTGTGTGAAAGTGCTAGTAGCTTAGCTGTGTCTGACTCTTTTCGACCCCATGTAGCCCACCAGGCTCCTCTGTCCATGGAATTCTCCAGCCAAGAATACTGGAGTGGGTTGCCATTCCCTTCTCCAGGGGATCTTCCTAACCCAGGGTTCAAATCCACGTCTCCTGTATTGCAGGCAGTTTCTTTACCATCTGATCCACCAGGGAAGCCCATAGTTTCCTGTGCTATACAGTAAGCCTTTGTTGCATGTTGCGTATTGATTTTTTAAATTAGAAATCCTGCATTTTATTCATACTAAGTCAAACACATGGAATCAAAATGTCATAAATTTTTTAGTTTGGCAAAAATTCATGTTTTCTTAAATATATATTATACATATTATATATATGTATACAAGAGCGTTTCTACTATGTTTGATGAAGGCTTGGCAAAGAATATTGGAAGAGATGGAGAAATTGGAAATTATAAACTAAATGAAATTGGAGCACTGAATATGAAATAGAAAAAGTGAAATAAACTAGATAAAAGTAAAAGATCATCATATATGGACCATGAAAATTGAAAGTGAAAGTCGCTCAGTCGTGTCCTTTGTGACTCCATGGACTATACCGTCCGTGGAATTCTCCAGGCCAGAATACTGGAGTGGGTAGCCTTTCCCTTCTCCAGGGGATCTTTCCAACCCAGGGATCCAACACAGGCATCCCCCATTACAGGTGGATTCTTTACCAGCTGAGCCACCAGGGAGGCCCAAGAATACTGGAGTGGGTACCCTATCCCTTTTCCAGAGGATCTTCTCAACTGAGGAATCGAACCAAGGTCTCCTGCATTGCAGGTGAATTCTTTACCAGCTGAACTACCATGGAATCATCATCTTTGAAAAATGGAGAGTTCTTCATCACAGAAAAATGAAAACCCTCAGTAGATCATTGAGAGGGGCCGGATGGAACCCATGAAAGAGTTTAAGCTGCTGCCTGCCAGAAAGCTGCCAAAGAATAGCTTTTGGAACAAAAAGATGGTTTCCACCTTCTTTACTCAGAGTTGTCAGGTGAATATAGTAGGGAGAAAGCTGCTCCAGAAAAGTGCCCTTCTCTGCTTGTAGCACCCAAGTACCGTCAGTTCAGCTGAGCATGTTTGTGACACCAGAGGTATGATCATTGAGACCCTTTCTCAAAGCCAGGAGATCATAGGCAAAAAGCACAGGCCCTCAGAGCTACTAATGCTTCACTTCTTTTGTCTGAAGAATCTTTTTTTTGTTTTTGTTTTAAATCTTGGACGATGGTTTCCTCTTCTGTGTTTTGTTTTTTTTGTTTTTTGTTTTTTAAGGCTACATTTTAAAAGATATTTATTTTTCTTTATTTTATTCATTTAGCTGTACTGGGTCTTAGTTGCAGTATGCGGAATCTTTGATCTTCATTGTGGCACGTAGGATCTTTAGTTGTGGAATGTGGATTAGTTGCGGCGTGAGAACTCTTTAGTTGCAGCTTGTGGGATCTATTTCCCCACCCAGAGATCGAACCCAGGCCCCGTGCATTGGGACCATGAAGTCTTAGCCACACCGGGGATGTTCCTGGACAAAACTTTCTTGACCATAATGAGCTAGGCCTGGTTGATATATACTAGCTTGAAACCCTTTTTCTGTGAAAGTGAAGTTCCCAGTGTCCTTTCCCCATTTCTCCTATCTAGCACAAATGAATAATGTGCTATGATTAAGAAGTTCCTGGCACCTGGTAGCAAGACGAGCCCACCCCCTGATGTCAATGATGTAAAAACAGTCCACCAGATCTTTATGTTGTAAAGCCGGTATTTATATCTGTGAGTCGGTTGGCCTCTGTGGATGGCTGTGTCCCTTAAGTACTATAATCACTGACACACTGCAGTGGTCCCCAGACCTATGAATAGTTACTTCCTAAGTCGTCCTTACATTTCGGGGGCACCTTCTCCACTCAGCATCTAAATTTTGTCGTGAGTAATTGGGAGAGAAGGCAGGCCAGGCTTTAAATCCCCCCTAATCTGATGAGTTATTTCTGGCTTCTCTGGCTTCTCCTGTGCTGTGAGGAAAGTGAGCACTTACATTCCCTGAGCTTCCGCCTTCTCCCTCCTCTCAGGAAGTGAAATAGGCCAAGGGGCAGAATTGTCATATGCAGTGGTCTTCAAAGTGTGATGCCCCAGACCAACAGCCTCAAAGCCACCGGGAGAGACTTCCCTGGTGGGCTAGTGGTTAAGACTTTGTCTTCCAGTGCAGGGGCTGTGAGTTCGATCCCTGGTTGGGGAGCTAAGAGCCTGCATGCCTCTTGGCTAAAAAACCAAAATGTAAAACAGAAGTAACACTGTAACAAAAATTCATTAAAGGCTTAAAAATAAGTGGTCCACATCAAAAACATATTAAAAAAAAGCCACCTGGGGATTTCCTAGATACTTAATTTTCTTCATTCCAACCCAAATCTACTGTATTCAAAGAGGATGGGGTTGGGGAGTGGGGAGTTGGTTCTTAGCAGCCTGTGGTTTAACAAACTCTTCAGATGATTCTGTTGCAAGCTGAAGGTTGAGAAGCACTGTCTGAATCAAAAAGAGACTCAGGGGCACTCCAGAAAAGGGGGAAATTAATATCAATTGCTAGAGTCAGGGTTGACTATGTTGCATGGCGGTATAGGTTCTGAACCTACTCTTGAGGCCCTGGAGATATCCCCAGTCCGCCTTTGTGCTCAGTGGAAAGAAAAGGAGGAAGGAGAAGGAGTCATGGTGGGAATATGAATTGGAGTGGTGGAAACGGAGACAGCTTGAGTAAGACATATGGGGTTATAAGGAGGAAGGGGAAAATGACAGGGTTGTAAAGTGTACATTGAGACTTCCCCAGTGGTCCAGTGGTCCGTGCTCCCAACGCAGGGGACTGGGGTTCAATCCCTGGTCAGAGAACTAGATCCCACATACCGCAACCAAGAGTTGTGTGTNGGAGACAGCTTGAGTAAGACATATGGGGTTATAAGGAGGAAGGGGAAAATGACAGGGTTGTAAAGTGTACATTGAGACTTCCCCAGTGGTCCAGTGGTCCGTGCTCCCAACGCAGGGGACTGGGGTTCAATCCCTGGTCAGAGAACTAGATCCCACATACCGCAACCAAGAGTTGTGTGTGTGTGTGTGTGTGTGTGCGCTGAGTTGCTTCGGTTGTGTCCAACTTTTTGCAACCCTGTGGACCAGGCAACAGTATTGGAGTGGGGAGTCAGTCCCTCCTCCAAGGTATCTTCCCTACCCAGGGATCAAACCCGCATCTCTTACGTCTCCTGCATTGGCACTTAGGTTCTTTAACACTAGAACCACCTGAAAAGCCTACAACTAAGAGTTAGCATGCTGCAACTAAAGATCCCGTGTGCTGCAATGAAGATCCAATGAAGCCAAGTTTCAAAAATATATATACATATATATATGTATAATACATTACAGACCTTCCAGAAGACGTCCCGCAATCCTCTATCTAAGACTTGATGTATCTTTAGAGATGAGATATTTAATTTTTATGAAAATTTAAAAAAATCATTTCACTGCTTTGGTTTCCTTTCTTAATACTCAAAAAACAGTAAGAATTGTTCTGTTCGGCAAAACTTGCTTTGAACGTGAAAATGTTTTATTTAATTCAGCCACATCTGTAACACATTTTTGCTTTTATTTGTAGTTGAGAACATTCTTATTTGACTGTGAGGAGGAGGCCTTTCCACAGCCTCTTAGGAAGAATTGTTTTCTGTCGCTAACATCTGGCTCAGCCCTGCAGTGCGTTCTCCTCCTGACTCTCATCTCTGATGAATGATAACCACATGTCTGTCCTATTTCCATGGGTGTGACTGGATCTGAACTCCATTCCCACTGTGTAAAGGCATATAACAAAGGAAGCTGCAGCTGCTGCTGCTCCTTTGGCCAGGGTGAGGGAAAGAGGTAGACTACCTCACAGCCTTTTCACTGTGAGTGTTGCATGCTCAGTAGCTTAGTCATGTCTGGCTCTTTGTGACCCCCTGGACTGTAGCCCACCAGGCTCCTCTGTCCGTGGAATTATCTCAGCAAGCATACTGGAGTGGGTTGCTATTTTCTTCTCCAGAGGATCTTCCCAACCCAGGAATCGAACCTGAACTGAGTCTCCTGTAGCTCCTGCATTGGCAGGCAGGTTCATTACTACTGAGCCACCTGGGACTCTGCCAGCTAGTACAGGAGACGTAAGAGACACGGATTTGATCCCTGGGTTGGGAAGATCCCCTGGAGTAGGAAATGGCAACCCACTCCAGTATTCTTGTCAGAATAATCTCATGGACAGAGGAGCCTGGCAGGCTATAGTCCATGGGATTAAAGAGTTAAACAGGACTGAATGATTGAGCACACAGACACATGTTTTCAAAGCGTAGAGACAAGGGAATTAGATCTATAAAGATCTCAGTAACTTGCCAAAGAAAATTAAATTAAAAAATTTTAGAGAGTGAACTTTGATTTTACACCCAGAAATCTAATCCATAGCTGATAGCATAAGTGAAGAAAATGCGTTTTTATAATATAAATTTATTTATTTTAATTGGAGGTTAATTACTTTACAATATTGTATTGGTTTTGCCATACATCAACAAGAAAATGCGTTCTTAAAAATATACATAATAATCTTGTTTCCTGGTTAAGGTAACAGGGCACTTGTACATTTTCGTGTCTTAGTATGCAAAGTGTTGTTGCATCATAACTTTGCTGCCCTTGATTTGCTGAGTGTAACTTGTGTTAAGAGCATATGCATCACTTTCCTGTGCCACACAGATGATTCAATTTCTTTTTGATCTTTTTCTTATTAAAATTTCCAGAAATAAAATTGAGAAGAAATTGAGGTTTCTTCTTTGGCTGAAGCTGCTAGGTTTGCCTTAGCAAATAAAAATAGAGGGTGCCTAAATTTGAAATCAGATAAATGATAAATAGGGTTTTGTGTTTTTGTTTAAGTATGTCCCATGCAATATTTGAGACATATTTATATTAAACATTTTTTCTTATTTGAGATTTAAGCTTAACAAGATGTCCTGCATTTTAATGTCAACCGTAAATTCCTAGTAACTATAGAATTATGTCTAACCGTTATAGTCATTGCAACTTGCTGGAGCTGGTCCCCCCCCCACCCCAACTTAATTACTTACTTAATTTGTGGCCTCATCCTACAGCACGTGGGAGCCTAGTTCCCTGGCCAGGGATCAAACCCTCACACCCTGTATTGGTAGCCAGAGTCTTAACTACTGGACCATTGGGGAAGTCCCCAAACTATTAATTAAACGTTTCCTGAATTACTTATAGCTTCTGCCACAGTGGCTCAGATGGTAAAGAATTTGCCTGCAATGCAGGAGAGCCAGGTTCAGTCCCTGGGTCGGGAAGATCCCCTGGAGAAGGAAATGGCAACCCACTCCAGTATTCTTGTCTGGAGAATCCCATGGACAGGGGTGCCTGGCAGGCGGGGTTACAAAAATTCAGACACGACTTAGCAATAACATTTAGATTAGATTGATTGTGGGCTATCTATAGGTTTAAGCACCCACTGTTTTCACTCCTCAAGAAATCAGGCTAGAAAGCAAGGAATGAGAGTGATAGATTATAGGGATCATCCTGAAGACGTTCTATATTTTTTATGCAATAATTTTTGAATAGGTAATACAGTCACACCTCTTTTCCCCCCCTCTATTTTAGGTTTTCCAAGCTTATAATAAGTGACCCATTGGTGTATTTTTTTGATTGTGATGAAATATACATAACTTAAAATTTGCCGTCTTAACTGCTTTAAGTATACAGTCTAGTGGCATCAAGTACGTTGACATTATTGGGCAACTACCAGCACCATCCACCTTCAGAACCTTTTTGTATTGCAAAACTGAAACTCCATACCTATTAAACATTAACTCCTCATTCCCCCACTCCATCCAGATCCTGGCACACACCATTTTATTTTCTGATTGTATGTATTTGACTGGTCTAGGTGCTCCCATCTTTCGGCCATTGTGAATAATGCTATGAACATGGGTGTAGAAATTCTTTGGGTGTATACCCAGAATGGAAATTGCTGGATCCTATGATAATCGCAGGTTTCCTTTGTGTGTGTGTGTGTGTGTGTGTGTGTGTGTGTGTGTGTGTGAGTGTGAGAGCACTGCTGTCGTGTTTTCTATGGCAGCTGTGCCATTTTACTAAGTTCTCATCAGTAGTGCACGAGGGTTCTAATTCCTCCATATCCTCAGTGACACTTTCATTTTCTGGGTTGTTTTGATTGTAGCTGTCCTAACAATCAGGACAGCTGTGAGGGAGACACCTCTTATTTTTTTTGGTGCTCATCAGACAGGATGATGAGCATATTTTAGGTTCTTGCGATATGCTTTTTGAATAGAAGTACATTTTGATGTTTTTGTTCTATCATGCTGTCTCCCGTAGTTAAAAAAGAGAGAGCAGTACTACCTCTTTCCATGTCTTTAAGTGGTCTGTTTGCCACACCATAGACTGTAGTCCACCAGGCGCCTCTCTCCATGGGATTATCCCAGCAAGCATACTGGAGTGGGTTGCCCTACCCTCCTCCAGGGGATCTTCCCAATCAGTGATCGAACCCGTGCCTCCTGTGTCTCCTGCCTTGGCAGGCAGAGTCTTTATCACTAGTGCCACCTGGGAAGCCTTAAACAGTAGTAAACTTAAAACATAAATTCTTGCCGTCCTCAGAGAAGGAGCTTTCTTCTGATTTTGTTGATGAGGAGCCAGAAGCTTGGTGCTCTTTGGTACCTTTACACAGGGAAAATCTGAGCACCTGACTGGGCTGAGCAGGGAGCTACGGAGTCATTCCAATCCACATTCTTCCCATCTGGAGAGGAAACGCTTTCTGTGTTCCTATTTTATTACAGGTTCCCATAACATTTATCGTTGATTCTGTGGCTGTCTTAAGGTTTATTCTATGTGAATTGCATATTAGATACAGAAATAATTCAAACTCATTTTATTCTTCTTGCCTTCTCTTAATCAACCTTTGGCATCTGTGGGCTTAAACATATTTCAGCTTGGATTTCCCTGGTGCTCCAGTGATTAAGACTGTGTGTTTCTACTGTGGGGGACGTGGGTTCGGTCACTGGTTGGGGATATTCCATATGCTGTGTGATATGGCCAAAAAAAAGTATTTCAATTTGATTTTAAAAATAATTATTACTTTATGATTAAATTGAGCATTATCATAGATATGGCATGTAGCAAATACCTCTACAACATCTTCTGAAAATATTTTATAGGTACCTTATTCAACAAAATTCATTATTAGAATTTTGAGTTTTTACACTTTTAAATGGCTCCTAGAGTCAGTGATTTTTTAGATTTTAGGTCTTTCTGAATTGTTGAGTGTTCTGTTAACCATTTTGGTTTACAGTGGTTTCTTTTAAACTAATTTATTCTGGTTTCTCTCTGTGCTTTGAGATTTTGAATGGCTAACTTTGCATGAAACAAGCTTACACCCAGACCATCTGGTGTATCAAGGTGACCGATTCTTAACTTATTTGATTAAATGTTTCTCAGATATTCTCTGCTATATGCATACGTACATATTTACCTTCACCTAGATATCTTGGATTGTATCTTAGATTTAAGACAAGGTCATTGCTTCTCAGTTTTCAGCTCCTTGTTTCACAGAATATGACGACAACGGTCAGTTCAGACAAATTATAAAATCATGCCACAATAAAACCTCTTCTGTACTTTGTCCCAACTTGCCAGTATTAGTACAAGAAATGTGACACTAAACTCTGCTTGTTTATGAATCCCAAATACTGAGGTTTGACATTCTTAGAAGTGCTGGGTTGGATTTTTGGCTGAGTTAGCATCAGGATTTGTGCAGCCTGCTGTGTGCTGTTAGGCCTTCCTCCCTGACAGCGCCTATGGGAANTTAGTACAAGAAATGTGACACTAAACTCTGCTTGTTTATGAATCCCAAATACTGAGGTTTGACATTCTTAGAAGTGCTGGGTTGGATTTTTGGCTGAGTTAGCATCAGGATTTGTGCAGCCTGCTGTGTGCTGTTAGGCCTTCCTCCCTGACAGCGCCTATGGGAAGCTGTGGGGATGGCTGAACGTTAGTTTGCCTTTCTAGTCCCAGCTCGGCTGTTTGACCTGGGAACCAGTACAGCACAATGGGGGAAAAGCCCTGCAGTAAAAGGCGGATGACCCAAGGTGCATTTCGTTTTGGGTTAGCCCCTTCATCTCTCTTTATTTCCTGATTTTTAAATAGTACCATCTGCCCTGTTCTAATTACGTCACTGCTACTGTTGTAAGGATAAATATTATTTGCAGAGACTTTTTGTAGCTTCAAAAGCCCTATACACAGATAATTTTTACATATTAATTTAGAGAAATGGGTTGATGTACCGTCTATTTAGGGCTTCTTTGGTGGCTCTGGAGAATTCATAAAGAATCCTTCTCAATGCAAGAGATGCGGGTTCAGAGGGTTTGATCCCTCTGGGGTCAGGAAGATCCCCTAGAAAAGCAAATAACCCCCCACTCCAGTACTCTTGCCTGAAATCTCATGGACAGAGGAGCCTGATGGACTACAGTCCATGGCGTTGCAAAGAGTCAAACATGACCGAGTGACTAAACAAACCATCTATTTAACATGAGAGAATTAAACTAATTTATATTAAATAGTATTTTTACAATTTCAAGATGTTTTACATATAGGTTTCATTTGAACATTTTAGCACTATTGTGAAGTAGGAAGAGATGCTGATATGACCAGACCCATTCTGGGAATAAGGAAACTGAGGATGTTGGTACCCTGGCTGATAGTCATTTCATCAGGAGCCTCAGGGTTAAGATCCCAGGGCCTCTCTGCAGCCCTGGGTCACTGTCCTCACCTATGCTCTCTCTTCATGCTCCTGAATAGGTGGAAGAAAGCCATCATTTGTTTTTGTTATCTCCTTTCAGCTGAGCCCTGTAACACAGGTAAAGACAGAGCTGCTTGGGTTGAAGCAAGAGACAAGGGGCTTAGGGGCCTGTAGCTTCAAACCTGGAGCCGTTGCACTCGACTTTTTCTCTGGCTTCTCCCTGTGACCATTCTATGAATTTCAGGAGCCAGCAGCTTTTCCTCATGTGATGCTTCTAGTAGCTTCTTGAGTCAGAAATTTACACTTCTGGTGGCCAAGAATAACATACCAGGAAGGGCTCAATGGCAGAATCTGTTTGGGGACCGGGGAGGAATGTGGTTATTTGCATAACAAACATCTTTACATGGATTAGCCATTTATTGGGTGGGGGGAGTAGTAACGTGGTGGGAGGAGTTTCTGGAAGGAGTAGGAGAACAGGAAGGCTTGGAATTACCTGAACTCTTATATTATTTGACTTGACTTGTTTACCTAAGTAGATTGTTCTTTAGGACTTCTCAAGGACCTTACGTAAGGCTTGTTTATATATCTCACAAGGTCCTTCAGGGTGTCCTGCAAATATCTGAGTGACCAAATGAATAAAAAATAGAGGGAAGTACTGGAATAGTTTAATAGTTTGTCTTTTTAAAAAATTTAATTGTTAATTGGAGTATAGTTGGTTTACAATATTGTGTTAGTTTCTTCTATACAGTAAAGTGAATCAGTTATACGTATACACATGTCCACTCTTTTTCAGATTCTTTCCCCATGTAGGTCTTACACAGAGTGTTGAGTAAGGTTCTCTGTACTATACGGTAGGGTCTATTAATTATTGATGTCAATTTTATATACAGTAGTAAGTATGTGGAGAAGGCAACGGCAACCCACTCCAGTACTCTTGCCTGGAGAATCCCAGGGATGGCAGAGCCTGGTGGGCTGCTGTCTATGGGGTCTCACAGAGTCGGACACGACTGAAGTGACTTAGCAGCAGTATGTATGTATCAATGCCAACCTCCCACTTTATCCTTCTCCACTATCCCCTTGGTGACCATAAGTTTTCTACGTCTGTGACTCGATTTCTGTTTTGTAAATAAACACATCTGTACCATTTTTTTTTTAGATTCCATATATAAGCATATTTCAGTATCATCTTTTTGCCATTTCATACTGTTCATGGGGTTCTCAAGGCAAGAATACTGAAGAGGTTTGCCATTCCCTTCTCCAGTGGATCACATTTTGTCAGAACTCTCCACCATGACCTGTACTTCTTAGCCATAAATGGCATAGCTCATAGTTTCATTGAGCTAGACAAGGCTGTGGTCCATGTGATCAATTTGATTGGTTTTCTGTGATTGTGGTTTTCATTCTATCTGCCCTCTGAAGGCCTGTGGAAGCTTCCTGATGGGAGAGACTGACTGTGGGGAAAACTGGGTCTTGTTGTGATGGGTGGGGCCATGCTCAGTAAATCTTTAATGCAATTTTCTGTTGATGGGATGGAGCTTCATGACACTGTACAGGAAGCAGTGACCAAGACCATCCCCAAGAAAAAGAAATGCAAAAAGGCAAAATGGCTGTCTGAGGAGGCCTTGCAAATAGCTGAGAAAATAAGAGAAGCGAAAGGCAAAGGAGAAAAGGAAAGATACATCTATTTAAATACAGAGTTCCAAAGAATAGCAAGGAGAGATAAGAAAGCCTTCCTTAGTGATCAATGCAAAGAAATAGAGGAAAACAACAGAATGAGAAAGATTAGAAATCTCTTCAAGAAAATTAGAGATACCAAGGGAATATTTCATGCAAAGATGGGCACAATAAAGGATAGAAATGGTATGGACCTAAAAGCAGAAGATATTAAGAAGAGGTGGCAAGAATACACAGAAGAACTATACAAAAAAGATCGTCACAACCCAGATAACCGTGACGGTGTGATCACCCATCTAGAACCAGACATCCTAGAATGTGAAGTCAAGTTGGCCTTAGGAAGCATCACTATTAACAAAGCTAGTGGAGGTGATGGAATTCCAGTTGAGCTATTTCAAATCAGGCCAGTAAATTTGGAAAACTCAGCAGTGGCCACAGTACTGGAAAAGGTCAGTTTTCATTCCAATCCCAAAGAAAGGCAATGCAAAAGAATGTTCAAACTACTGCACAATTGCACTCATCTCACACACTAGCAAAGTAATGCTCCAAATTCTCCAAGCCAGACTTCAGCAGTACATGAACTGTGAACTTCCAGATGTTCAAGCTGGATTTAGAAATGGCAGAGGAACCAGAGATCAAATTGCCAACATCTGTTGGATCATCGAGAAAGCAAGAGAGTTCCAGAAAAACATCTACTTCCTTTATTGACTATGCCAAAGCCTTTTACTATGTGGACCATAACAAACTGGAAAATTCTGATCCGGAGGGATGATCTGGGGTGGGAGGTGGGGGGAACGGTTCATGTTTGGGAGTTCAAAAAAAAAAAAAAAGATGAGAATACTAGACCACCTTATCTCCCTCCTGAGAAATCTATATGCAGGTCAGGAAGCAACAGTTAGAACTGGACATGGAACAACAGACTAGTTCCAAATTGGGAAAGGAGTATGTCAAGGCTGTATACTGTCACCCTGCTTATTTAACTTATATGCAAAATACATCATGTGAAATGCTGGGCTAGATGAAGCACAAGCTGGAATCAAGATTGCTGGGAGAAATATCAATAAATAACCTCAGATATGCAGATGACACCACCCTTATGGTAGGAAATGAAGAGGAACTAGAGCCTCTTGATGAAAGTGAAAGAGGAGAGTGAAAAAGTTGACTTAAAACTCAACATTCAGAAAACTAAGATCATGGCATCCAGTCCCATCACTTCATGGCAAATAGATGGGGAAACCATAGAAACAGTGACAGACTTTATTTTTTTGGGCTCCAAAATCACTGCAGATGGTGACTGTAGCTATAATATTAAAAGATGCTTGTTCCTTGGAAGAATAGCTATGACCAGCCTACACAGCATATTAAAAAGCAGAGATATTACTTTGCCAACAAAGATCTGTCTAGTCAAGGCTATGGTTTTTCCAGTAGTCATGTATGGTTTTTCTAGTAGTCATATAAAGAAAGCTGAGCACTGAAGAATTGATGCTTTTAAACTGTGGTGTTGGAGAAGACTCTTGAGAGTCCCTTGGACTGCAAGAAGATCTAACCAGTCCATCATAATGAAAATCAGCCCTGAATATTTATTGGAAGGACTGATGCTGAAGCTGAAACTCCCAATACTTTGGCCACCTGATGCGAAAAACTGACTCATTGGAAAAGACCCTGATTCTGGGAAAGATTGAAGGTGAGAGGAGAAGGGGGCTACAGAGGATGAGATGGTTGTTTGGCATCACCAACTTGATGGACATTAGCAAACTCTAGGAGTTGGTGAAGGACAGGGAAGCCTGACGTGCTGCAGTCTATGGGGTCACAAAGAGGTGGACATTATTGGGCAACTGAACTCGATTGATACATAAGCATATCATATCACACTTGTCTTTTTCTATCTGACTTCATTCGGCATGACAATCTTAGGTCCATTCATATTGCTGTAAATGCATTATTTTGTTCTTTTTTATGTAGTATTGCATGGATGTGTGTACCACATCTTCTGTTCATCTGTTGGTGGACATTTAGGTTGTTCCCATGCCCTGGCTATTGAATATATTGCTGCAAGATTCAGGTATTTGTATCTTTTAGAATTATGATTTTCTCTGAATTTATGCCTAAGAATGGGATTGCTGGATCATATGGTACTTCTATTTTTAGTTTTATAAGGAACCTCCATACTGTTCTCCATTCAGTTCAGTTCAGTCGCTCAGTCGTGTCCGACTCTTTGCGACCCCATGAATCTCGATTCATGGGGTCGCAAAGAGTCGGACACAACTGAGCGACTGAACTGAACTGAACTGAACTGATATGGGACTTCCCTGGTGGCTCAGACCGTAAAGAATCTGCCTGCAAAGCCGGAGACCCAGGTTCGATCCTTGGATAGGGAAGATGCCCTGGAGAGGGAAATGGCAACCCACTCCAGTATTCTTGCCTAGAGAATCTCATGGAGAGAGGAACCTGGCTGGCTACAGTCAAAGAGCTGGACATGACTAAGTGACTTCACTTTCACTTTCTTTCACTTTCAAGCTGGCCATATGGGGCTTCCCTGGTGGCTCAGACAGCAAAGAATCTGCCTGCAGTGCAGGAAAACCAGGTTCGATGCCTGGGCTGGGGAGATCCTCTGGGGAAGGAAATGGCAACCCACTCCAGTATTCTTGCCTGGAGACTCCCACGGACAGAGGAGCCTGGCGGGCCACGGTCCACAGGGTCACAAAGAGTCAGACAGGACTGAGAGCCTCACACTAGCACTCCACATTGGCCGAGGTTTGACAGAGGGACGGGAGGTGGGGAGGCCAGCCTGCGGACTTTTCGGAGAAGAATTCCGTGACACTCAAGGCCGGGGTCGTTGGGAGGCTCTGCCTGCCCTGCTGGCCGTGCCGTGTGATGCTTGGTCCCTGCATGCAACTTCAGGCTGTTTGTGGTCTAACGTGCTCCCATGGGATGGTCTAATTACCCAGGCCTTTGATGTGGAAATGTCATCCTGACAGTGAGTGAATTCCAGGAACTCTTCCAGCAGAGATCACCCACTAAAGAGAGAGGACCCCGTGACGGGCATGTTAACCTTAGGAAGCAAGGAGATGATGATGAGAAGCAAACTGCTTGGCGGGAAAAAAAATGTGCTTGCTTCTTTTTTTCTTTTTTTTTTTGCAAAATATTTATTTTCATTTATTTATTTGGCTGCACTAGGTCTTCATTGCAGCACATGAGATCTTTCTTAGCTGTGGCATGCACATTCTTAGTTGCGGCATGCAGACTCTTAGTTACGGCATGTAGGGTCTAGTTTTCTGACCAGGGACCCAACCTGGGGCCCCTGTGTTGGGAGCTCAGAGTCTTCGTCACTGAACTACCGGGAAAAGAATTCTTTCCCATAGAGACACTGTTGTTTCACCGCACCCCTGCTCACGTCTGCACCACTGAATTCTTGCTTTGCTCAGAGCTATCTCCAGAGACCCTTGTACTAGAAACATCCTAACTAAGCCTTGCTTGTGGGGGCTGAGTGGATCTATGCATCTTACAGGTTGTAAAAATACAAGAAAACAATATGGGAGAAAAGCCTGGAGAAGATTGCGTCTCAGCTCACTTAGAACTCTGATCTTGGGCAAATTCATTTGGCTGCAGAACAGCCATAAAAGCATGACGATCAGATGAAATAATACAGATGACAGCATTACAAAGTAAGGGGCTGACTACAGAGGTCAGCACGTACCTCTCTCAAGGCCAGGCAGGGAACGCAAACGAATGCAGGGGGCTGAGGGAAGATCTGAAAACCAGAGCTTCCATGCCCAGCCCAGACAGGGAACCAACCTCTCAGCCACACTCGATTCGCTCCCGAATGTAAAAGCAATAACTAATTCAGACCATCTGTAAAACCTCACACAAAGCTGTGGCTCAAACTCGGCTGCCAGTTTGCAGACATGGATCGGCTGATTGCAAACGGTTAAGCGCAAGTCCCAGCTCTGCCACGAGCTAGTTGTGAGTGTTTAGACACCTTTCGCACCTTCTCTAAATCTTACTTTTCTAATCAAAGAAACGTGGATAAGAAGGGCAGTGTAGAGAGCAGCGGTGGAGACTAACTGAGATGGTGCACAGGGCTCCACAGTCAGCAGGCTGGAGCTGGGTGTGGAAGCCCCTTGCTGTGCCAGACATTAACCCTTTAGTTACAGGTCTCCAAGGAGGTCTAGTGGGTGAGAGGTTGGCAGCACGGCTTTCACCAAAGCCCGTCATCCAGCTCTCGATCTCTTTAATGTTCAACAAGTGAACACAGTTATTTTTAATAAATGAAGTATAGCTGATTTGGAGAAGGCAATGGCACCCCGCTCCAGTACTCTTGCCTGGAAAATCCCATGGACAGAGGAGCCTGGTAGGCTGCAGTCCACGGGGTCGCAAAGAGTCGGACACGACTGAGCGACTGAACTGAACTGAACTGAGCGACTTCACTTTCACCTTTTGCTTTCATACACTGGAGAAGGAAATGGCAACCTACTCCAGTGTTCTTGCCTGGAGAATCCCAGGGATGGGGGAGCCTGGTGGGCTGCCGTCTATGGGGTCACACAGAGTCGGACACGACCGAAGTGACTTAGCAGCAGCAACAGCATAGCTGATTTACAATGTTGTATTAGTTTTGGGGGTATAGCAAAGTGATTCAGTGTTCTTTTTCAGATTCTTTTCCATCATAGGCTATCACAAGATATTGAATATAGTTCTCTGTTCCATAGAGCAGGTCCTTGTTGTTTATCTGTTTTATATATAGTAGCATGTATCTGTTAATCCTAAGTTCCTAGTTTATGCTTCACCCCCTTTCCCCTTTGGTAGTCATAAGTTTGTTCCCTCTGTCTGTGAGTCTGTTTCTGTTCTGTAAATAAATTCATTCGTATCATTTTTTTAGATTCCACAAATAAGTAATAGCATATGATATTTGTTTTCCTTTGTCTGACATTCACTTAATGTGATAATCTCAAGGTCATCCATGTTGCTGCAAACAGCATTATTTCATGCTTTGTTGTGGCTGCGTAGTATTCCATTTTGTATTTGTATCCTATCTTCTTTACCCATTCATCTGTTGATGGACACTCAGGTTGCTTCATGTCTTAGCTACTGCAGATAGTGCTGCTGTGAACGTTGGAGGGCATGCATCTTTTCAAATGAAAGTTTTGGTCTTTTCCCAGCAGTTGTTTTTAAGGCTCCGTTAAGGTTTCACCCTGCTCCCCATCCAGAAAGATTTTCGTGTCCCTCGAAACCGTGCTCTGTGTTAAGGGGGATAAAATATGAGGAAAACACAGGTCGTGACTACCAGAGGACAGACAGTATTTAAATGTCCAACTCTTTGCGACCCCATGGACTTCTGCCTGTCAGGCTCCTCTGTCCATGGGACTCTAGGCAGGAATGCTGGAGAGGGTTGCCATTCTCTTCTGCAGGGACCCTTCTCGACCCAGGGATCAAGCCACATCTCTTGCATCTCCTGCACTGGCAGGTGGATTCTTTGCCACGGCTGCTGCTGCTGCTGAGTCGCTTCAGTCGTGTCCGACTCTGTGCGACCCCATGGACTGCAGCCTACCAGGCTCCTCCGTCCATGGGATTNGCCACATCTCTTGCATCTCCTGCACTGGCAGGTGGATTCTTTGCCACGGCTGCTGCTGCTGCTGAGTCGCTTCAGTCGTGTCCGACTCTGTGCGACCCCATGGACTGCAGCCTACCAGGCTCCTCCGTCCATGGGATTTTCCAGGCAAGAGTACTGGAGTGGGGCACCATTATGCCACCTCAAAGCCCTCCATCACAGCAAAGAGCAATGTCACTAGACTTGGGCTGTCCCTGAGCCCTGACCTGGTTGGGTTTGGCCTCCTGCATCAAGGTCCAGCAGAGGTAGGAGGGTGGTCTGGACCCTCTGAAAAGCCTCAGTATTCCACTTGGACAGCCAGCTCTCCTCTGAATCATCAGGGCTTTGGGGCTGAAGTGGGTGACCAGGCATCTGAGAGCTGGGTTCTATGAACAAAAGCAATCCATCAGTCTTTTGTGAACACAGTGTAGTCAATTTTGCTGTTCACAGTAGCTGTGTTCTATTTCAGGTCATTCCAAAGACTGAATTAGCAAGTTCATTGCTCCTCGGGGAAAAACAGAGTTAGGTTCTTGCAAGCCTCTGGTCACAGCATTTTCAGCAATTGACCTACACATACCCTGGTGTGACATGTGTTTCTGTTTAAAGACACTTTATTTAGTACATATTGTTGATTCATTAGCATTGGATGCACAGCCACAGAGCTGTAACTCATGCCTGAAAGATGATTACCTAACACACATATTTTCCCCGTAAGGCATATCACAGCCTTCCTGCATTCAGGAACCACCAGACAGTGCTCCTCTGCTTGGGGGCCATTTTAAACAGCAAAATCTCCAACAAAAACCAAAGAGCGTGGCAGCACACAGACTGTAAAACACATACTCGTTTACAGTATGAGAGCTGACCTCAGCTGCGAACATGCATGTCAGGTGACTCAGATATTTTGCAGTTTTGTGCGTGTCCGAAAATGACCAGGAAACACTCTGGGTATTGATTTGCGGGTTGCAAACAAATACCAGCAAGTAGGTGAATTTGCAAATGAGGAATTCATAGATAATGAATATTGACTGTATCTAAAAGTTATTCACACACTTACCATTTGCATTTCAACTCAGCCTGGCAAGACTCTGGTCAATTTCTAACAACTCAGTTTGTTTTTAAGATCTATGAGTACTAACTAGCCTGGAGGACATCATGGCGATTATAAATGATACAATGTTTGCATTGTAGAGTTGATTTTTGTTTGTTTGTTTGTTTTCCCTGAAAGGACACAGACACCAAATGAAATTATCCCTGTGACATCTTAGCAAGATACTACATCAGTTCAGTTCAGTTCAGTTCAGTCACTCAGTTGTGTCCGACTCTTTGCGACCCCATGAATCGCAGCACGCCAGGCCTCCCTGTCCATCACCAACTCCCAGAGTTCATTCAGACTCATGTCCATCGAGTCAGTGATGCCATCCAGCCATCTCATCCTCTGTCGTTCCCTTCTCCTCCTGTCCCCAGTCCCTCCCAGCATCAGAGTCTTTTCCAATGAGTCAGGCCCCTTGTCTATTTTAGCATGAAATTGATTTTGAAAAAACCTTTTTCCTATTAAGACAGACTCTCTCCCTGGAACTTTTACAAATCGATCCTAGTTCTGGTGGCTCAGAAGGTAAAGAATCTACCTGCAATGCAGGAGACCCAGGTTTGATAGCTGGCTTGGGAAGATACCCTGGAGAAGTAAATGGCAACCCACTCCAGTATTCTTGCCTGGAGAATTCTATGGACAGAGGGGGCTTGCAGGCTACAGTTCATGGGGTCACAAAGAATCAGACATGACTGAGCGACTCACACTTTCACTAACTAGTTCTGTCCTTGAGAACTACACAGGATGGAGCCAAGCTTCCTTCTACACGGTGGTGTCTCAAATATCTGAAGATACAACTAGTTCCCTTTCAAGATGCACTTTCCCACTGTTGGCATCCCCATTTCTCCTAGTTACTCCAGTTTCACCCTCTCTGCTGTTTTCTTTGAACAGTGTATCTAATCTATCAGAAATCAACTGCCATGTCCTCCTTAGACTCTAGAGTGAAATGAGCAGTCTAAACTCTGCTGTTAAAGTTATTAATTTAAACAGCTTCACTGATGAGCACCATGGCAGTCTATGTGAAACTTTTCAAAATAAGGACATTATTCCACGTCTTGAAATTTCTACTAAGGAAACGTATATGCTCAATCACTAAGTTGAGTCTGACCCTTTTGCAACCTCATGGACTATAGCCCGCCAGGCTCCTCTGCCCATGGGATTTTTCAGGCAAGAATACTGGGATGGGTTACCATTTCCTACTCCAGGGAATCTTCCCAACCCAGAGATTGTACCCAGGTCTCTCGCATCTCCTGCATTGGCAGGCAGGTTCTTTACCACTGAGCCACCTTGGGAGTCTAAGGAAATTATTATGGATATTTGCTAAAATTTAGTTATAGGGGATTCCCTGCAGTCCAGTAGTCAGGACTCTGCACTTTCACTGCCAAGGGCCAGGTTCAATTCCTGATCAGCGAACTAAAATCCCACAAGCCATGCAGCAGGACCAAAATTACACACACACACACAAAAAAAAAATTAAAAATAAGGTAAAACATAGTTATGAAAAGATGTTCATTACAGGAACCCTTATTATCTCAACATATGGAAACAGCCACGAATAGAACTATATTAAAGAAATTTTGGCATATCAATACAACCATTAAAATGACAATATGAATAAATTGACTTACATAGATATTTGACTTATATAGGTATTGACTTACATAGGTATTTATATAACTGTAATACAAAAGATTGTAAAAGAGTGGTTATAACCTGGTTACATGTTATTAAAACATCCATCTATAAGAAAGGAAAACATCCCCAAGAATTTAGTAAAAGCTCTCGAAATTCAAAGTATTTTCCTTCTTCTTTATTTCTTCCTACACTATGTAATTACATTCATAATACGGAAAAACAATTCTGTTCAGTGTTCCAAAGACTGCAATTAAAACACCACTTTGGTAGTTCCCTGTTACTTTCAGAAAAAGGTCCAAACATCTGGCTTGGGACATAAGACTTCTTATGATCTTATCTCTCAGGTTCCATAAACTACCTGGCCTTACAAGTATTGATACTTTCCACGTTGACCATAACGAACCATTTAAATTATGCCCAATGTTTATCCCTGCTTTCCACCTATACCTTCTGCTTTGAGATATCCTCTAGTCCCCATCTCCCCAACTGGTCTGGGTAGATGGGCCTTCCCTGGTGGCTCAGATGGTAAAGAATCTGCCTGCAAGGAAACCTGGGTTTGATCCCTGGGTCAGGAAGATCCCTTGGAGAAGAAGAAGGATACCCATGGCAGTATTCTTGCCTGGAGAATCCTCATGGACAGAGGAGCCAGGCAGCCTACAGTCCACGGGGGCTCAAAGAGTCAGACATGACTGAACGACTACACTTGAGCTTTCTTCCTTTGACGAGATTACCCAAATATTTTACTCCTGGCAAAACCAGTCCTGGCTGGCTGACTCTGAAACCCACGACGCTTCCTCTGGATCAGAATGAAAAACTGAGACAGCCAGTACGATATTTTTCGAATTATCTTGGTGCCATATTTAATCTCAGCATTGGCAAGTGAATTATTAATACTTGAGCATCTACAGTGTTGTCTGGAAGAGAAAGAAAACCCTAACATACAGTCCATTCCATTGACATATATACAGAGAGTTAAAATGATTTTTTTTTAATGTGGACTTTTTCCTTTTAAAGACAAAAGGTCCAGGGTATTTGGAGCTATATTTTACCCAGACATTAAAGTCTAGTTCTCAAGCCTGTGCCCTGTGTGTCACATTTCACTAACCTGGCCCACTCTGACTTTGTCTCTTTTCGTTATAAGACGTTAATATTGAATTTCAAAACCCAAACATCATAAATAAATTCCAGATGCCTTCTCAAATCTCTAAATCTCCCATTAAAATAAGGAGAAACTTTGCTGTATGTGCGTTGTGGGTTACATTTTAATTCACTGAAATGCTGAAAGGATCGCTGAACAAGTCTTCAGCCTTTATTTCACCAAGAAAACACACGAACTTTTTGGACTTGCATCACTTCATGAGAAATAGATGGGGAAACAGTGGAAACAGTGTCAGACTTTATTTTTCTGGGCTCCAGAATCACTGCAGATGGTGACTGCAGCCATGAAATTAAAAGACGCTTACTCCTTGGAAGGAAAGTTATGACCAACCTAGACATCATATTGAAAAGCAGAGACATTGCTTCACCAACAAAGGTCCATCTAGTCAAGGCTATGGTTTTTCCAGTGGTCATGTATGGATGTGAGAGTTGGACTGTGAAGAAAGCCGTTCAGTTCAGTCACTCAGTCATGTCCAACTCTTTGCGATCCCATGAATTGCAGCACGCCAGGCCTCTCTGTCCATCATCAACTCCCAGAGTTCACTCAGACTCACGTTCATCGAGTCTGTGATGCCATTCAGCCATTTCATCCTCTGTCGTCCCCTTCTCCTCCTGCCCCCAATCCTTCCCAGCATCAGAGTCTTTTCCAATAAGTCAACTCTTCACATGAGGTGGCCAAAGTACTGGAGTTTCAGCTTTAGCATCATTCCTTCCAAAGAAATCCCAGGGCTGATTTCCTTCAGAATGGACTGGTTGGATCTCCTTGCAGTCCAAGGGACTCTCAAGAGTCTTCTCCAACACCACATTTCAAAAGCATCAATTCTTCGGTGCTCAGCCTTCTTCACAGTCCAACTCTCACATCCATACATGACCACAGGAAAAACCATAGCCTTGACTAGATGGACCTTAGTCGGCAAAGTAATGTCTCTGCTTTTGAATATNTTCCTTCAGAATGGACTGGTTGGATCTCCTTGCAGTCCAAGGGACTCTCAAGAGTCTTCTCCAACACCACATTTCAAAAGCATCAATTCTTCGGTGCTCAGCCTTCTTCACAGTCCAACTCTCACATCCATACATGACCACAGGAAAAACCATAGCCTTGACTAGACGGACCTTTGTTGGCAAAGTACTGTCTCTGCTTTTGAATATGCTATCTAGGTTGGTCATAACTTTTCTTCCAAGGAGCAAGTGTCTTTTAATTTATGGCTGCAGTCACCATCTGCAGTGATTTTGGAGTCCCCCCAAAATAAAGTCTGACACTGTTTCCACTGTTTCCCCATCTATTTCCCATGAAGTGATGGGACTGGATGCCATGATCTTCGTTTTCTGAATAATGAGCTTTAAGCCAACTTTTTCGCTTTCCTCTTTCACTTTCATCAAGAGGCTTTTTAGTTCCTCTTCACTTTCTGCCATAAGGTGGTGTCATCTGCATATCTGAGGTTATTGATATTTCTCCCGGCAATCTTGATTCCAGCTTGTGCTTCTTCCAGTCCAGTATATCTCATGATGTACTCTGCATAGAAGTTAAATAAGCAGGGTGAGAATATACAGCCTTGACGTACTCCTTTTCCTATTTGGAACCAGTCTGTTGTTTCATGTCCAGTTCTAACTGTTGCTTCCTGACCTGTATACAGGTTTCTCAAGAGGCAGGTTAGGTGGTTTGGTATTCCCATCTCTTGAAGAATTTTCCACAGTTTATTGTGATCCAAACAGTGAAAGGCTTTGGCATAGTCAATAAAGCAGAAGTAGATGTTTTTCTGGAACTCTCTTGCTTTTTCCATGATCCAGCAGATGTTGGCAATTTGATCTCTGGTTCCTCTGCCTTTTCTAAAACCAACTTGAACATCAGGGAGTTCCCGGTTCATGTATTGCTGAAGCCTGGCTTGGAGAATTTTGAGCATTACTTTACAAGCGTGTGAGATGAGTGCAATTGTGTGGTAGTTTGAGCATTCTTTGGCATTGCCTTTCTTTGGGATTGGAATGAAAACTGACCTTTTCCAAAGCTGAGCACCAAAGAATTGATGCTTTTGAACTGTGGCGTTGGAGAAGACTCTTGAAAGTCCCTTGGACTGCAAGGAGATCCAACCAGTCCATCCTAAAGGAGATCAGTCTTGGGTGTTCTTTGGAAGGACTGGTGCTGAAGCTGAAACTCCAATTCTTTGGCCACCTCATGGGAAGAGTTGACTCACTGGAAAAGACCCTGATGCTGGGAGGGATTGGGGGCAGGAGGAGAAGGGGATGACAGAGGATGAGATGGCTGGATGGCTTCACCGACTAGATGGACATGAGTTTGAGTGAAGTCTGGGAGTTGGTGACGGACAGGGAGGCCTGGCGTGCTGCGATTCATGGGGTCGCAAAGAGTCGGACACGACTGAGCGACTGAACTGAACTCGCTGAAGGAGCAGAGTCCTCAATATCCACAACGCAGCTGTCTGACATACGTTCTACTTTATTTCTCCCCTGAAGAGGTAAAATAGCATCATCATTAAAGGTGGGGCCCCCAGAGTCAGGCTGCCTTGATTCCAATCCAACTGGGTGATCGGGGGCAAGTCATTTAACCTCTCTGTTCCTCAGTTTTCTCATCTGAAAAATGGGGATAATCATCATACCCACCTCACAGGGTTGTTGAAGAGATAAGTGACTTAATAATTTAAAGTATTCAGCACAGTGCCAACCACACAGCAAATGTTTGCACCCATTATTACCTAGAGGTGTATGGCAAGCTGATGGAACAGGTCTCTATGGCTAGAAATTCTTTTCCCTTCTTTTCCTCCAGATGAGCGTGGCTTAATCCAAAGTTAAGGAGGCTCTCATCTTTCAGTGAGTAACTAATAAGGTAACTTCAGATCCCAGACCTTTCACCTAAGCCTGGTCCAGACCCTGGTCCAGACCTCCTTGCTTGTGTCCATATCCCTGAACCTGGGGTCTTAGTCAAGCTATCCCACCAACTTTGCATCCAGGATAACTCCATTTTTATAAATGTGAAAGCTCTGTACTAAGGAGAACCTAGCCTATAGCACAGGGAACTCTAGTCAATGCTCTGCGGTGACCTAAATGAGAAGGAAATCTAAAACAAAGGGGATATATGCATAACTAATTCACTTTACTATAGAGCAGAAACTAACAGCATTGTAGTAAAGCAACTATATGCCAATGAAAATTAATTAAAAATAAAACTCTGTCCTCAGAGGATTTGTAGATGCAGCTTCACATCTCCAGTTAATTATGGGAGACCATATATGTAACATACCAGAGGCCAGTGTGCGTGTCACTGTGTGCTCGGCCAGTTTCGTCATGTCGGCCCTGCAACACCATGGACCCTGGCCGACCAGGCTCCACGGCCCATGTGCTTCTGCATGCAAGAATACTGCAGTGGCTCTGACATAAAGCACAGCAGGATCCTCTGTGACCCACTTCCCAGAGTAATGGAAATAAAAGCAAAAATAAACAAATGGGGCCTAATTAAACTTAAAAGCTTTTGCACAACAAAGGAAACTATAAAGTGAAAAGACAACCTTCAGAATGGGAGGAAATAATAGCAAATGAAGCAACTGACAAAGAATTAATCTCAAAAATATACAAGCAGCACATGCAGCTCAATACCAGAAAAATAAACGACCCAATCAAAAAATGGGCCAAAGAACTAAACAGACATTTCTCCAAAGAAGACATGCAGATGGCTAACAAGCACAGGAAAAGATGCTCAACATCACTCATTATCAGAGAAAAGCAGATCAAAACCACAGCGAGGTACCATCTCACGTCTGTCAGAATGGCTGCTACCCAAAAATCAAACAATAATGCTGGAGAGGGTGCAGAGAAAAAGGAACCCTCTTACACTGTTGGTGGGAATGCAAATTAGTACAGCCACTATGGAGAACAGTGTGGAGATTCCTTAAAAAACTGGAAATAGAACTGCCATACGACTCAGCAATCTCACTGCTGGACATTGCTGGAAACCAGAATTGAAAGACACACATGCATCCCAATGTTCATCGCAGCACTGTTTATAATAGCCTGGACATGGAAGCAACCTAGATGTCCATTGGCAGATGAATGGATAAGAAAGCTGTGGTACATATACACAATGGAATATTACTCAGCAATTAAAAAGAATACGTTTGAATCAGTTCTAATGAGGTGGATGAAACTGGAGCCTATTATACAGAGTGAAGTAAATCAGAAAGAAAAATACTAATAAAGTATATTAACACATATACAGAGAATTTATAAAGATGGTAACAATGACCCTATATGCAAGACAGCAAAAGAGACACAGATATAAAGCAGAGACTCTTGGACTCTGTGGGAGAAGGTGAAGATGGGATGATTTGAGAGAATAGCATTGAAACATGTATATTACCATGTGTGAAACAGATCGCCAGTCCAGGTTTGATGCCTGAGACACCGCAGTCAGGGCTGGTGCACTGGGATGACCCTGAAGGAAGGGATGGGAAGGGAGGTGGGAGGGGGGTTCAGGATGGTGGACACACGTACACCAATGACAGATTCATGTCAATGCATGGCAAAAAAAACACCACAATGTTGTAAAGTAATTAACTTCCAATTAAAATAAATTAATTTTAAAAAAAAGAATACTGGAGTGGGTTGCCATTGCCTCCTCCAGGAAATCTTTCCAACCCAGGGATCGAACCCAAGTCTCCTGTGTCTTCTGCATTGGCAGCCAGATTCCTTATAGCTTGAGCCGGCAGAGAAGCCCCACCAATGTGCCGTAATAAGTGCTCAAAGATGATTGTTTTCTTCCTTCCTTTCCCTACTGATGTCAATAACGATGCCTATGTTTGCGAGAAACATTTAATTATAACCATGAAAGACCTACCTGCACTGCTCACATTCAACAGAGCATCTACACTCCATATATCCTGCAGCATCTCAGCTTCACGCCTCTAGACCTTGCATCCATGCCAGAAGGCAGCTAGACAATTTTGGTGCTATTCCACATTTAAGGTATCTTTTCACCTCTCAGTAGCAATGAAAGTTTGTGTCATATTTTAGTACATGCAGATCCCTTTTACATATTTCCCCTTTCTTTTATACTGATTCTTTACGGAGGTGGTTTTGCTGCTGCCATTGTCATTGCTATTATTGCAGTTTTGCAATGCAGTGAACGAAAGCCTAAACAGATGAAAAGTGAATGTGACAGCCCCTCAGCCATGTCCAACTCTTTGTGACCCCATGAACTATACAGTCTATGGAATTCTCCAGGCCAGAATACTAGAGTGGTAGCCTTTCCCTTCTCCAGGGGATCTTCTCAATCCCAGATCTTCCCAATCTGCCCGCATTGCAGGCGGATTCTTTATCAGCTGAGCCACAAGGAAAAGACTTCTGTCAAACTCTACAGCTGGTAAGGGACTCAGTGGGGATTTGAACCTGGATTCTTTGCCCTGAAAGTCTTTGCTTTTCTTCTACCAAATTTCACTACTGACGTTATAGGAGTCTCAAAAGAAACCTCACAAATTCTTGGCTTATATCAGTTCCATTGGATGTCCTATTTTATTTTTAATTCTGATTTTCTTTCTGTTTTCTCTGATGTTGCCATGGTTGGCAAAACCACGCTCAGCACAGTCATTTAGCCAGGTTGGAGCCGTTTTTGTAGGCTATCATAATTGTGTATTGGATGGCTGGTTTAAAAAAAAAAAAAAAAGACATGTTTAATTGCTGCTTTCTTTCAAGCAGAATTCTGTTATACTGGCAGCCAAATAATGCCTCATCTAGAAAGAAAAATGAGCTATTCCGAAAGTTTGTTCAAAGAGAGGCCACATCTTTTGCAACCATGAAGTACAATACACAAATGTGAAGGCTGTCCATATTCAGAACAGGACGAGGAGGGGCAGAAAAGCTGGGCCATTAGAAAATGTTTGATTTCATGTAGCAGAAATGCAGCTTCAGTGACTTGACTCAACAGTGGCTTGCTTATGGGTCTCCTATTTTTAAACAGAAGTGAGTTTAGAGATATGCAGTCAATGGCTTCACAAGGTCATCAGAGACCCAGGTTCCTACTGCCTTTCTGCTCTTCCATCTTGGCCTATGGAACTCTTTATCACAATCACAAAATGTCAAGTCTACATCAATGTCATGACTGCCTTCTGCATGAAGGCAAAATACAAAGAGCAAAATCTGAACAGGTGGCACCAGCTGTCTTTCTCCTTTAGGAGGTTTCCTGGCAAACTCTTCCATCAACCCTGCTGGGTGCATCATTGTTCCTGCTGGGTGGCTCACATGACCTTCCCTGGTCACAGGGAGTCTGGGAAGACGGGTACTGGGTGCCACTGCCTCCCCCAAACAGACAAGACCTCCACTAGAAAAAACGAATAGCGAAATCGACACTGGGAATCAACTAAGAGTTTGCCAGGAGGACGACCATTGATCGGAGATCTGCAGTGTGTCAGACACAAACTAAGACAACGCTGATGCCGAGGCTCCAATACTCTGGCCACCTGATGCCGAGAGCCAGCTCATTGGAAAAGACCCTGATGCTACTGAAGGCAAGAGGAGAAAGGGGCCACAGGATGAGATGGTTGCGTAGCATCACTGACTCAATGCACATGAATTTGAGCAAACTCCGGGAGATAGTGAGGGACAGGAAAGCCTGGTGTGCTGCAGTCCATGGGGTCACGAAGAGTCAGACACGATATAGCAACTGAACAACAACACAATGCTAAGAAAGAAAGAACGTTATTCTTGCATCGGACCTAAAGAAAATGATATCCAGAGAGACGTAAAATGTGAAATGACGTGGCTTTTCCTCAGAAGATCTCCATGTGAATTTTTCTCATGTGACAATGCCTGGCTCAGGAGAGACACTCGAAAATGATTTGAAACATTTCCCTTCTCTTTGTCCTCCTTCACACATGAAATTAGAATCGCAGTACCAGCCTTCTCTTGGAGTGCTTCAATATTTGCATTGTCTAATTGGTCTTGCTACGCTCTAACTCGGGCTGCTGTGCTGGCCAGTGTGTCCATATCTGCAACTTCTCGCAAACAGCGCCGCTGACGTTGTTAGATCATGCCAGATCTTTTCCTGCTTGATATAGTCCCTGTTTTGAATTTTCCCTCCAGAGCTGTCATGATATTGTTTTCACTTGTAACTTCATCAGCTAAGACATAAATAGCCTTTGGTTGGATTTTTAATCAGCATCTTCTGATTGGCACTTAGTAGGAGCTCACTTGAATGAGCGAATCTGTTTCACCGTTTGCCAGCTGCGTGAGCTTGGGCATTTCAAACCTGCCGTGATGAGAAAAAAGAAAGGCTTGTTTTGAGGTTGCTGACCATGCTTCAGCATTGTAGCTGCGGTAGCTGAAGGCTGCAGCCCACAGCCAGGGAGGGCGTATCTTCACTCAGTCATGTCCGACTCTTTGCGGCCCCATGGACTGTAACCTGCCAGGTTCCTCAGTCAATGGAATTTTCCAGGCAAAAATATTGGAGTCAGTGGGCATTCCCTTTTCCGGGGGATCTTCCTGCATCTCTTGCATTGGCAGGCGGATTCTTTACCACTAGTGCCACCTGGGAAGAAGCGGATAGTGAGGGAGGGAAATTCTTGCAAAAGAGACGATCAGCAGATAACGTCAAAGACAGGTACTATAGAATAGCATCCATGCTCTAACAAGCTTTGTTTTCTAGAATTTGTTAAAATTAACAGACAATCCTGAATTGTGATAACCTCACATATAGTAAATGCTAAAAAGTGACTCAGGAGCTTCTCCAAATCTGACTCGGAGGTTTTTAGAGCATGCAGAACACCACCATGGGAAGAAACGTTTTCCGGGCAAGCATTGTTCTGTGGTGTCAGCGGGCAAACACATAGGGTGCCTACCATAAAAGAAATTAACCAGAACGCTTATCTCACTGACGTGTGCATGACAAATGCGTTAGGTTTGACTTATGGGGAGCAACTAAGTAACCTCTGTAGAATGGGTAAAGAATTTTTCCTTTGTCAAAAATTTCATCTCTTGATTGTCAGTGAAACCAAAGCTGGAGTAAATTTGGAAATCTGATATGTGGTCTCCTGGAGCTTTATCCATAGCAGAATGTAAATTCACACCAGTGTAGTATGGGATTTCTATCTTTCTTGATACATTTAGGTATCTGACCTCTCTTTACAATGCATTCAGTGAAATGAATTTGGGACGCAGCAAGTAGGTGTTTCGCACCACATACAGCTTCATACACGGGGTGTGAGTCATAACACAGAGTCTTTTCAAAGCATTTGTTAGGTAGCAAAGGGCGACTCTCAAGAGATTTCTTTTTGTCCAGCAGCATAAGCAACTGGAAATGTATTCATGTACTTTAGAATCAAATAATTCCAGGTCTGCTATAGAACAAATGTGCAACAGGAGGCATACTACTTAACCACCACTGAGTTTTTTCCTTATCTACAAAATGAAAATATTTAAGTTGAACCAAGTGAAATTGCCATATTTGAAGTCAAGAGAAGTCAAATATTCATGATCTCAGATGGTTCATCCTATACCTGTGTCACAGGACCGAGTCCAGAATAGAAGACTAAGTCCCTGTAAGTTTATGAGTCATAACTCTATTGTTATATGTGACAGGCATCCAACTCAGACTAGCTTTAGAAAAGGGAATATATATCAAATCACCACAGTGTACACTGTAAATATCTTTTGATTTTATTGGTCAGTTATACATCAATAAAGCTAGAATGTCTTTAAAAGGGGAGAGAATGCATTAGCTCACAAAACTGGACAATCTAGGAATGGGGTCGGTTTCAGGCATGGCAGGATCCAGGGGCTCAAAGGATGCTCTGTATCCCCATTCTCTCTGCTGCTCCACTTCCTTCGCATCTGTTGACTTGGTCATTCATGATGGGCAGGATGACCAAAGATAGTCTTCACCAGAAGCAAAAGGAACTCTCCCAAAGGCTGTTTTTCTTGCGTGACATGTTCAGCCCTCAACTAATCACCATTTCCATTCTGTCTGGTGCAACTACTAGGCTTGGTCCAGCCTGGTTGACTTTCTCACTTCCAGAGAGATGACAGGAGCAAAGGGACCCATACACAAAGCCTGATTAGAGCCGCAGAAGATAGGGAAACGGTTCCCAAAGAACACTGGAGTGCCAGGCAGGCAGGGGAAGGAAGTCCTCGACAGTATGTGCAGCACTTGGTACAGATGCTGGCAAGCAGAAGATGCACTAAGATTAACTGGAGAGCTTCCTACACCATAGTCAGAGACACAAGATAAAGTGACCACTTTTCTCAATTTGCCCACGACTTTCTTGGTATTAACACTCTAAATTTCACACCCTGGAAAATTCTTCAGCCCCAGGCAAAACATTTCAGTTCATCTGGACTATGCTTGGTTTAAAACAGAAAATCCCACATCTGGGGAATCTCCATAGTCCCAGGAAGACCTGCACAGCCAGTCACCCTGCTCCAAGATGGCACTTGTAAAGTGTGATTCTTAGCTGCAGTTGAGGTCTTGTTAGTACATACACAGTGGAATATTGCCTGCGTTAATGCATGCTCAATCACTCAGTCGTGTTCAAATCTTTGGAACCCCATGGACTGTAACCCACCAGGTTCCTCTGTCCATGGAATGTTCCAAGCAAGAACACTGGAGTGAGTTGCCATGCCTTCCTCCAGGGGATCTTCCTGACCCAGGGCTCGAACCTGAGTCTCCTGCATTGCAGATGGCCTCCTGCATTGCAGGCAAATTCTTTGCCATCTGAGCCACCAGGGAAGGCCTGTTAGGCCAGTTTATTAGTTCTTGCATCAGTAGAAGAATGATGTGCATGGTACATCCAAAACCATTGAAATTGTAGGTAGATAGTCCCACGGAAAAATGCAACTTTAAATTTTTATTTAAAGTTACAGGATCTGCCCCCTGCTCCTTGCCTTTCCCCTTCTGCTTGCTTCATTTTCTTTTAGTGCCTTTCTTTCCCCCTTTCCTCTTCCCTTTCTTTCTTTCCTTTGTTCCCATCTTCCTTCTTTCTGACCTTCCTCCCTCCTATCTCTTATTTTCTTCATTTTCTTTTCCTTTCTTGTTTGGCAATATAGTCACCTTTCAAATAACATGTGATTTAGATTTTGCTTCTGATTTTCAAAGAAGCTGCTGTGTGCTGTTTGACTAAAACACGCCAGCCTCAGTAAATACATTTATTGTGGTTAACCCACTAAGTGGAAACTTCACTGTTGATTAGGACAAGAAGTACATGTGTAATGACCGTGGACTGGCTTAGACAGCATGGGCATGATGCTGAATGTGGAGAATGAAAAAACCAGGGGTCGGGGGAAGCAAAGCAAAGCAAAGCAAAGCAGAGGGTGATGCTTGTGAAATAAGGAGCTTGAGATTGAATTCTTTCAAGGGACATTTTGGTTTATCTGTTTACACAGGTAGATCTGTTACATCTACCACTAATGGAAATTGCTGAGATTTGGAAACCCTTTCTTCTTTCAAATCAATATTATTGTTAATTAAGCAATGTAAACCAGGAAATCCTTCTTGGTTACAAACTATGCTTTGAAGCCAGGCCTGAATTTGAATGTCTTCAATCAAAATCTTAAAAGTAAGCTTAGGAAGAAAGCAATATCTAGTCTTTGAAGGAGAGCTATCATTGGGGAAAACAGAGCCTTCTCAATTAAACTTTGGCAAGGAATGAGAGTTTTGTTGCCCTTATTAAAGTGCTGAGGTTCTAAAGAATTAACTCCAATTTTGGAAGCAAATCCAGACGGTCCCTCGTGACAGGGCTTCCACCTACAGACCAGGATCATAGCCTTGGGACTTCCACTCCCCTTGGGTTTGTAACAGCCTTCACATCACTTTCACAATGTTTGTCCTTATGTAGTACCACTTGTACCATTTATTTACAAAACATTTTCCTACAATTTTACTTTTCAAATTAGTTACAATCAGATGATGTCGCCAGTGCCATTCATTAGGGCTCGTGCAGAGCAGCGTCCACTGAAGAAGGCTTTCTTATCTCTCCTTGCTATTCTTTGGAACTCTGCATTCAGATGGGCCTATCCATTCGTTTCTCTTCTGCCTTTCACTTCTCTTCTTTTCTCAGCTATTTGAGAGCTAAAAGTGCATTGCAGTAAATGATGTAGTGTGACAATGCCCTGGGCAAAGACAATGGATAGAAAAACAGGCAGAAAAAAACTACCATTGAGCAATATTTTTTTTTTGGAGTACGGTTAACTTGCAATGTTGTGTTGCAGGGAGCCCAGCCTGCTGCTCTGTGATGACCTAGGGGGTGAAATGGTGGGGCAGGAGGGAAGTTCAAGAGGGAGGGGATATAATTATATATATATGTAACTGACACACATTGTTGTAAAATGAAAACAAACACTACATTGTACAGCAATTATCCTCCAATTAAAAAATTAATCAATTAAAAATGTGTTAATTTCTGCTGTATAGTAAAGTAGTTCAGTTTCATATATAGTGAACAGAGATGCTATGAATATAGGGGTGCATGCATCTTTTAGATTTATAGTTTTGTATGGATATATGCAAGAAGTGGGGTTGCTAGATCATATTTTTAGTTTTCTGAGGAACCTCTATACAGTTTTCCACAGTGGCTGCACCAGTTTACATTCCCACTAACAGAGTAGGAACGTTGCCTTTTCCCACACCCTATCCAGTGTTTGTTATTTGTAGAATTTTTAGTTATGGCCACTCTGACAAGTATGAGGTGGTACCCCAATGAACAACATTTTAGTTGAGTAAATGAATGAACATAATGGAATGTAAGAAATAAAACTTAACCACAAGGCTTTAAATATGAAATAAAACCAGAAAATTATCCAAAACCAGTCACAACGAATTGGGAAAAATCACTCCAGGTAGGAATTTAGGATGAAAAATCCAAGTCTTATACAATCACTGAAAGAACTGTAGAAAACATATATGTAGGGTCAAATTTCACTGGTGGCTCAGACGGTAAAGCATCTGCCTACAACATGGGAGACCCAGGTTCAATCCTTGGGTTGGGAAGATCTCCTAGAGAAGGAAATGGCAACCCTCTCCAGTGGAAAATCCCATGGACAGAGGAGCCTGGCAGGCTACATTCCATGGGGTCACAAAGAGTTGGACACAACTGAGCGACTCCACTTTCATACAATATGCAAATGAATTCATGAAAAAAACTATGCTCTGAATAAGTTCTATCAGTCAGTCAGTCAGTTCAGTCGCTCAGTCATGTCCGACTCTTTGCGACCCCATGAATCGCAGCACGGCAGGCCTCCCTATCCATCACCATCTCCCGGAGTTCACTCAGACTCACGTCCATAGAGTCCGTGATGCCATCCAGCCATCTCATCCTCTGTCGTCCCCTTCTCCTCCTGCCCCTAATCCCTCCCAGCATCAGAGTCTTTTCCAATGAGTCAACTCTTCGCATGAGGTGGCCAAAGTACTGGAGTTTCAGCTTTAGCATCATTCCTTCCAAAGAAATCCCAGGATTGATCTCCTTTAGAATGGACTGGTTGGATCTCCTTGCAGTCCAAGGGACTCTCAAGAGTCTTCTCCAACACCACAGTTCAAAAGCATCGATTCTTCGGCGCTCAGCTTTCTTCACAGTCCAACTTTCACATCCATACATGACCACAGGAAAAACCATAGCCTTGACTAGGCGGACCTATAGTCTAGTTAATATAGCACTGATGCCAGTGTCCGGTTGTGATATCCTATTACAGTGATGTATGTTGTCCTTGGGCTTCCCAAGTGGCTCAGTGGGTAAAGAATCCACCTGCAATGCAGGAGATGCAGGAGATATAGGTTCAGTCCCTGGACTGGGAAGATCCCCTGGAGGAGGGCATGGCAGCCCACTCCAGTATTCTTGCCTGGAGAGTCCCCGCGGACTTCTGCTTTTGAATATACTATCCAGGTTGGTCATAACTTTTCTTCCAAGGAGTAAGCGTCTTCTAATTTGCACCATTTCATAGCAAATTGATGGGGAAAATGTGGAAACAGTGACAGATATCATTTTCTTGGTCTCCAAAGTCAATGCAGATGGTGACTGCAGCCACAAAATTATAAGATTCTTGCTCCTTGGAAGTATAGCTATGACAGACCTAGATAGTGTATTTGGAGAAAGCAATGGCAACCCACTCCAGTGTTCTTGCCTGGAGAATCCCAGGGATAGGGGAGCCTGGTGGGCTGCCATCTATGGTGTCGCACACAGTCAAACATGACTGAAGCGACTTAGCAGCAGCAGTTTGTACTTAATGTCCTTTTTCTGTTCCAGGATCTCACACAGGATACCACATTACAGTTACTGTTACCTGATATCAAGGGTACATGCTATCAATGTGATTTGTGATTGTTGATGTTGACATTTTTACCTAACCCCTCGCACACAGTCAAACATGACTGAAGCGACTTAGCAGCAGCAGTTTGTACTTAATGTCCTTTTTCTGTTCCAGGATCTCACACAGGATACCACATTACAGTTACTGTTACCTGATATCAAGGGTACATGCTATCAATGTGATTTGTGATTGTTGATGTTGACATTTTTACCTAACCCCTGGGTGAAACCTCTGTTAGGTTTCTCCAAGGTAACTTATTCTCTCTCCCCCCACTTCATGAGGTTCTGTTTGGAAGGAAGTCATTGTGCACTGCCTACAGTAAAAGATTGGGGTGGTTATGCTCCATCTCCTAAAGGGTGAAATATCTACCTAGTTTATCTGGAATTTTTCTGCAATGGAGATTTGCGTTTTTACCCCCCATGTATTGGATAAAGAATCTGCCTGCAATGCAGGAGACACCAGAGACATAGGTTCAGTCCCTGGGTTCCGGAGATCCCCGGAGGAGGCAATGGCAACCTACTCTAGTACTCTTGCCTGGAAAATCCCATGGATAGAGGAGCCTGGCAGACCACAGTCCATAGGGTCACAAAGAGTCCGACACAGTTGAACATGCACACATGCTTTCTTCCTTCTGCCCATGTGTTACTTTACTCAATCTTCTATTTTTTATACTTTGGTTAACAAGCTTGTGCTACTTTTATTTTGTTGCTCAGATTGTCGTGGTTCTGGCCACTGGGAGCTCTTGTTTCCCAGTGCCCCCTTTAACATACTTTCATCAGTGGCGGTAGTTTTGTTTTGTTTTTTTAAAGAGTGTCCTTACTTTTCTCCTTTCATTTTTAAATAACCCCAATCCCCATAGAAGTTGACTCTAGGAAAATTAACAATGCTCCCTTTCCCAGGTAATTGAATTCCTGTGCTGAAGGAGAAAAGTGTCTTACCTGCAGGGGCCTGGAGGGGTGGGGTGGGCATCAGGGAATCAAAGGTTGAATAAGACACCTGTCCCAGCCCTCCTGAAGCTTAGCTGGGTAGGTCACACACGTAGTAATTGGTTAATTTGGGATTCAAGCACAAATCTGTTAGGCTTGAAAACTTCTTTTATTTGTTCTGTTTTAGACTGCATACAACTGAGAAGACTTAGAGGGTAAACACCTCAGAAGTAGAGGTTAAAACTTTAAAAAGACTAGTAAGAAAGCTGTTTTCAAAATTTTATCCTGAAGAAACTAACTCCTTTAAACTATTTTTGGTTATATTAGCTGACTTCTGATTTCTTGCTGAAAATTGTCATTTTTCAAATTCTAATAGATTTACTATCTTATCAGTAACCATCAGTGGCACAGTACAATATTTTCATTCTGCATTTTTACTAGATGCCACCTCAAATTTTTGAAGGTTAAGGGGTATTAAATTATGAATATATACTATTGCTTGGTATTTTACCATAATGCACATTAAATTATGTTGCACTGAGCACTGCTGCTTTATTCTCTGGGCTGATTTAAATGATGCCAATCTAAAAACCATGTTACTCCCAGGGATGGCAAGTGACAAACAGCATCTCTGTCATCTCGTTTCTCCAGTGTGAGTAGGGAATGATGACCTGGTGATTTAGTTAAAGACACCGAAACTGCCGCCCTCTTTTGCCTCATTTAAGTTTCAAGATTATCATTTATTATTAGAGTAAAAAGTGCTTAATGTTGGTTCTTGTTTTAAAGAAGAGAAAGACTGATTCTCAGACTGGGTGTATCCTTTGAAATTGTCAAACCATTTTGGTAAAAGATATTTCAAACTGGGTTTGTACTAGTCAGTTGGTACAATTTAGTTGGTCATGGCCATTAAAAAAAATTCATGATTACCTGTTTTATGAAACTTACCTCAGTTGTATAAGTCTATATGCAAGATCATGGTATAAAATATATTTCATACTGAGGTTAAATGTTCAAAGAAGTTGAGAATCACTGCTGGAAGGGGACTTCTCTCTAGCCCTCCTGCTTTCCCTCCACCCATAACTTCCACAACTTCATGGCAGCGTATTTCAGTCTTCTGAAAATTTTGAGTCATGGAGAACATTTTGGGAAGCTGAGATAGGAGGTAGTAGGGACAAGGCAACACTCTGACACTTCACTCTTGAGCTGGGGAGTGTAGTTAGAACATTAAAAATATGTCAACTCCTTATTTCAGCTCTTATCATAGAGGACAGAACCCATCAATGAAAATGGGTGACTATGAAACAAAAACATTTATTGTTACACATTCTTTTACAGTTAAACACCGTATACATTTCAGTGTCTTCTCCAGCTTCTTATTTTTAATCCTTCAGGAGACAGGTTTGCATATGGATATGGCCTTAGATTGTTGGGTACATATTTTCCTACAGCCCCCCACCCCCTCCCACCCCCCTCCCCAGC
>SJYX01009057.1:36002-57002 GCA_006410675.1 Oreotragus oreotragus
TTTTCATTTGCGAGGTTTTCAAAGCGCGTTAACAGAGTCTATGCAACTCCCAGCCCGATTGGCCAGCTAATCTTGAGGAGTGAAGCACCTTCCATGCTGGCGGGTGGGTGCAAGGAGGAGGAGGCTGAAGGCTCTTGTGTCGGGTAATGCTCAAAGGACCCTCATCACTGCACTGCGTTGGGAGGGGAAGAAAGGGCGCTCTGAAGTAGGGCGAGAAAGGGTCTGAAGAGGGGCGGCAGAGTCCATCACACAAGGACCCAGAAACTTCAATAAAAGGCACAGTGCATCTTTGCCGGACAGTGTAGGAAAGGACAAATCGGCAGAAGTAAAAGACCACCATCTACAAAGGGGACCCCGAGCGTCTCAGCTTCTTGGAACACTCAACACAGGCTTCCAGCCCGGAGCCAGGTAGAGCGGCCGCTACCTCCCCGGCATCTGCAGAACCTGCTCCTCCATGAACTTGCCTAGAGCTGAGCGCCTTCGCCCCACACCTCCGCGCCGCCTCCGGGGCTCCGATGGGGAAGATGGTGAGATCGATATCCTGGGAAAGGGGGAAGGTGAAGAGGAGGAGGAAGATGAGGAACCCGAGGGAAATCAGCGGTTCCCAGAGCCTCTGCACCAGCCGCAGCCGCAGGAGGCGCGGCAGGGCGCTGGCGCGCTTCCCGGAGAGCGCACCGAGAGCAGCGGCGGCCCAAGCAACTCTTCCGAATTCTGCCCCAAGTTCGGGGTTTCGACCGGGTCTGCAGCGGTCTCTCGGGACGCCCCGCAGCCGGCGAAGCCCCCCTACTCTTACATCGCGCTCATCACCATGGCCATTCTGCAGAGCCCGCACAAGCGCCTCACGCTCAGCGGCATTTGTGCCTTCATCAGTGGCCGCTTCCCTTACTACCGCCGCAAGTTTCCCGCCTGGCAGAATAGCATCCGCCACAACCTCTCCCTCAATGACTGCTTCGTCAAGATTCCCCGCGAGCCAGGACACCCGGGCAAGGGCAACTACTGGAGCCTGGACCCCGCCTCCCAGGACATGTTCGACAACGGCAGCTTCCTTCGGCGCAGGAAGCGCTTCAAGCGCCACCACCCACCTCCCGGAGCCCACCTGCACCACCCCTTCCCCCTGCCCGCTGCGCCCGCTGCTCTACACGGCCCCTACCAGGGCATGCTGCTTGGGCCCCCGGCCCCGCCACAGCCTGTCCCTGGGGCTTATCCCGTCTCCACCCCCGGGAGCCGCCAGTGCGCGCTGCTACATCCTCACCCCCTCCGCTACCTGCTGCTCTCCGCCCCGGCCTACGCTGAGGTTGCCAGAAAAGAGCAAGGCGCGAATCTGGGGACCCCCGGCGCCCTTCCGGCGCTGCAGCCCACGTTAGACTCCCAGCCTTGGGAAGAGAGCAAGGGGCCGGCGTCGCGGCCAGCTGGCGGATGCACCTCCTTCAGTATCGAGAGTATCATGCAAGGGGTCCAGGGAGCGGGTGCAGGCGCCGCGCAGAGTCTGCCCCCGACCTCGTGGGGTTACTGCCACCTGCTGCAGCGTTCGTCGTGCCTGTTGCATCCTCAGGCCGCTGCCCCCTTGCTCCACGTATCCGCTGCCGCCGCCGCCCGGACAATTTTGAAGCAGCAGCAGCAGCAGCAGCAGGATTGTACCAGTGGCTGCGCTCCCAGCAAGGGCGCTCTGCTGGGCCGTCACCTGTCCGCCACCGCGGCGCTGCTGGGGTGTCAGTCCGGAGCAGAGGGCTCTAGGCTGACGTCGCTGGTCGCCCTTTCGGGCGGAGAGGGGATCTCACCGGCCTTTTGAATAGTAGTCCCGGAGCTGACTAAGTAAGGCGGACGGGGAGCCAACCCGGAGGGCGGAGCCATCCGAGGTCGTCCTGTCCTCGCCATGGCACACTTCACTTTGCACAGCCGGGACTAGGCGTGTGTGTATCAGAATCCCGCATCCGGGCAACCACAAATACCGGTTCGCATGGCGTCAGCGTTACCTTGCCATGTCTTTTGCTGCCTCCAGTCCTGACTTCCAAGGCTTTTCCGATTTGCACATTTCCAGAGGAACTGTGAACGTGAGTGGGGCGTTCTGTTCTGATTAAAAGCAAAGCAGAAAGTAAATCGTCCAATGCACATGTTTCCCCCGTCTTCACTCCCTAGGAACTGCAAGTATTATTCCCAAGTCCAGTGCAGAATGCTTGTGCCCTTTATGCCTTCCTGAAATTGATGTGTAATGAGTAGAATTTTAATTGCAGAGGATTTATTTCCTATCTGTGTGTCTGATGTGCCATCTTCCGTGGAACAGTGTTAAAATTAAACCTAACTGTACAGACTAAATAAAGTGCTAAATCACTACACGATATGGTTTATTTTGTTATTTTGCCTTCCAAGTGGAATTTAGAACTCCTTTAAAACTTAGTTCTTTCCTCTCAATTAAACAACTTAGTTTTATAATCCATATTCATTATGGACATGAACATCTATTTTCAAAATGGTTTGTAAAACTTGCGAATATTTGAAGTTGAAAAAATCCTGGTTTTTAAAATGCGGGATTTAGTATTTATGAAATCTATAAATAAAAAAAAATTGGAAGTCATCTAACTATATATTCTCCATTTATTTTCCGTCTTTCTAAAGCATTGATTTTTTTCTCCCAACTAAACTGAAGGGTGATATGAGGTGAATCTTAAATGTAGTGGCCAGAGTTTATTGAGGAAAAATAAAAGGCAATTTAAAAATAGAAATTTAAACTAGAGCCCAGAGAAAAGGGAAATATCAAACGAAGCATTCGGATCCTGGATATTTGCAGTTTTGAAAACTCTTTCTCTGTATCTTCTATAAACTTCTATTCCCTTTCTTTAGAATAGAAAGAAGTTTAAAAAAAAAAAAAGGACTTTGCCACCAGGAAGGTTTCACTGTATTTGGTTTCAGGGAGGGAGACAAAACCATGTCCATCAAGAAATACTCCCGCCAGAAAAAGCGAATTTCTAGACACCCTGCAGCTCTTGCGGTCCTGCGCAGGTTTCAGGTTTCAAAAGAATCGTGTTCCTAGCGGGTTTGGAAGAAGTTCCTCCGTGAATGTAAGCTGGTTCCCCCTAGTCTACTACCCTGCCCCAAGTGTGAATTTCTCTTTCCGGGAGGGAGGGATCGCACAAAGAGACGTTTTTAGAGCTGTGTAATTGACCGTTTTTATCCCAGCTTCTCATTTCCGTCCCATCACTCTATCTAAAATCTCCACTTCCTCCGGGCTTGCAACAGTTTGTTCAGAGGGTGTTCTGGAAAGTTCCCACGCTTAACCTTGGTAGCCGCCATACGTGTTTCTGCTTCCGATTCTGCCCTCCCCTCAACACCTGCAGCCTCCGCCCGCAAGACAGACACCACCAGTTGACTACGTCTGCTCCTGTTCTCGGCCTTCAGGCGATCCTCCAACCCCCCTAATCCCCCTTCTCCCTCCGTAGACTTTGCCAAATCCTGAACTCAGTCTGCCTTGCCCTCATCACCTCAGCTTTAAGATCCTTTTCGCAAATTTTGCGGGTCCGGTGTCACGTAAATGCTTGGAAACGAGCGAGAATATAAAGGGAACCTATTTCATGCTAACGACTCACCTGTTCACGTTCCAGTTTCCCCCTGCCCCTTGTGCGAAAACTCTCCAGGCCTACATTCGTTCATTTGTACGAGCAACAAACGTCAGAACGCGGGGCACAGCCGCGGAAGAGCCCAGAGGCGACCGGAGTCTCTCCTGCGCGCCCCGCAGAACAGGAGCGCTTACGTTCTTCCCGCGGCCCCAGGTCAGAACAGCGGAGCCCGGAGCCCGGCCCAAGCCGGCTCCTCATGGCGTAATTACTACCGCGAATCTTCGATTCTGTGGAAGTGTAAGTTAAACGTTCTCCTATCGAACGTGGCGCTCGGGTCACCTGCACGAAGCGCTGCGATCGCGCGGAGAGATCGGGCCTTCTCTGGGGCTCGCCGACTGGACCCGCGCCTGTGCGGCTGCTATAGAGGGCCCACCCACAACACCGAGCCCTGGCCGAGCCCTCGGAGCTGGGCGGCCTGGCGCACCCAGGCGGGCCTCGCGGCGGCGCAGTTCCTGGGCTGGGGCGGCCTGCGGCGGCCTGCGGCGTGAACTTGCGGAGGGCGCGCCCTGCTCTGCGCGGTGAGTCGGCCGGGCCGGGTTCTGGAAAGCGCTGAGCGCGAGGCCGCGCCTCTGGTTCCAGCTCCGGCCCCGGGGTCTCTGTACAGGCACCAGGGCTCCTCCCGGGCCCGGGGCTTCTGTCCACTCTGCGGCTGACCTTGGCCCAAGGCTTGGGCAAGAACGCGGGCCCTTCTGAGACAGGACTGATTTGAAGCGTCCAGAGCTGCCGGGGTAGTGGAGCCTCAGGGCTGGAGCTCAGTGAGGAGGAGTTGGGAGTCACAGAGAGACCGGGGCGAGGGCAGAAGAAAAAAAAAAAAGGAAAAGTCACTTTCCCCCGGGGTGGTGGTGTAGTCGCTAAGTCGTGCCGGACTCTTTGCGACCCTATAGACTGTAGCCTGCCCGGCTCCTCTTTCTGGAGTGGGTTGCCATTTCCTTCTCCAGGGGATCTTCCTGATCCAGGGATCGAACCCTAGTCTTCTGCATTACAGGAAGATTCTTTACTGGCTGAGCCACCAGGCAAACTCTTGGGTCCAGCCCACTAATAATAACACTAGTATTATTAACAATAGTGGGTAATCCTGATCTCCTGCTCCCTGTCTGAGAAACAATGGATTTCCCTTTAACGTTCCTAGCACCCAATGAAGACGACACAATGAAATCTCCATCATATAAAGAAGAAATTTGGACTTAGAGAAATTAAGAAACTCTCCCGAGGACCTTAGGCGGTGGTACAGGGCTCTGTCGGGTTTCTCAACTACTAACCGCCATGGGCGTCTGTCACCTTATAATACCTGGGCCTCGAGTAGGCCTCAGAGGCTGAGGCGACCCGGGTCCTAGAGCCTACATCCAGGCTCCTGGACTCTGGCCCCTTGCGTCAGGAGGCGCCTTTCTCCCCTCAGGAGCCGGATGCCCCAAGGACACGCGCCGTGCCATCCCCAGCCCGGCGCCCGGGCTCTGCGTTTCGCTAGGAAGCGCCTGGACGGAGCGGAGGGAAGATCAAGGCGCGGCCCGGCACCGGCCATGCCCGGCCCACGCCAAACTAGAGGACTTAGTTTAACCCAAGGTCGTCAGTGAGGAGTCAGCCGAGAGTCCTTACAGTGAGTTTTTCCTCCTCAGCAGGATTTTCGCTCTTTCCCCTCGTGATCTCCAGGAACCCAGGCACCCTCCATGTAAGTAACGGGACCCCATCCGTCCGCCTGCAGTCCTGGAGCCGCTGCCTCCTCCCCAGCCGCCCGTCCATCTTGGAGGTGGAGGTACGAGCGCGCTGCCCAGCAAAGCCCCGGTTCCTCTTCGGAATCTTGACCCTGCGCTTCACCTCACGCTCCGCGGGGGCCTGGATCCTGACAGCGCGGAAGGGACCCTGCTGTGCCCGGGTTATTGGGCGCGCCGGCCTGGCGGCCGGCCTGGCGAGAGGCGATGACGGGTGGGGACTCCGGGCTGAGGAAGGACTAGCCCTCAGTCCCCCAGCCGGCAGGAATAGGAGTGCAGGTGGGGCCCCCGCAGAGAAGGACGGAGGGCGTCTGTGGATTGGGCGGACTGGACCCCGAGGTGGTCGAAGGCTGCTAGCCTGGGAGCCTTCCGGTGGCTTGCACGCCCCACGTAGGTGGGACGTGGCACCGCGATAACGTGAGTTTCGCCCCGTTCCTGCGTACAGTGAATGTGCGGTACTTGCTTAATCAAGGGAACGAAGCTAATGATTCAGGAACCTCTCTCAGCTCCTAAACCAGGCATCTGCCTAAACCAGACACTCCCTCTCATTCATTTTGACATGGATGAAATAGCGGACTGTAGACTATCTAGAGATACAGCGGACGCTACAGTAATTAGAATCAAACAATAAGAATTAACAAAGGCTGGGGGAGGGAGATAGAGCAAATTTCGTTTTCTAATAATTTGCACCCTGCTTCACATTTCACTGGTAGTGTGAGGAACTAATAGTTCTCATCCCCGCAACTCCCAGCATTTAGGAAGAATGTTCAGAAATGTCTTCCCACATAAGATATGATTCCAGTCTGAATGGTAAAATTACTCTAATTGCTAATGTCATCTTGTAATTTCTACAAAAATCGCTTAGTCTTAATGGCCATGTTTTCATATCAGCACTGATATTTAAGTGGGTTTAAACATTAATTCGGAGAAGGCGATGGCATCCCACTCCAGTACTCTTGCCTGGAAAATCCGATGGACAGAGGAGCCTGGTAGGCTCCATTCCATGGGGTCTAGAAGAGTCGGACACGACTGAGCGACCTCACTTTCACTTTTCACTTTCATGCGTTGGAGAAGGAAATGGCAACCCACTCCAGTGTTCTTGCCTGGGGAATCCCAGGGACGGAAGAGCCTGGTGGGCTGCTGTCTATGGGGTGGCACAGAGTCGGACACGACTGAAGCGACTTAACAGCAGCAGCAAACATTGAGATCATATACGCTACCAGGTGTAAAGAACTTTTGTGATAGCTCTTAATACCAAAATTTGCCCTCCCCTAAAAAAAAAAAAAAAAGCAAGCAAACAAACAAAACTCACAGGAAAATTAGCAGTAGGAAAAGGAAACGATTTGAAGACCCACTCTGAAATTCAGTAACACCAGCTTCCTGCTGCTCAGCTGTCTTAACATAATTAAGGTTTGTATGTTAAAATGAATGCTTATAAAAGAAGTACTTAGTTATAAACCTCCTTTTCTTATTTGTTCTTAGAATGCAGGGTATGCTTATTGAAAGCAGTAATTAAGTCTATTTGGGTATAGTTACGATTTATTCTAACAGTGAAGCAGTTTCTGTTCAGGCAAAGAGAACAATGACATTGAATTAAGCATGATTAAAATTAATTCCTTTTCTTTAGATACTGTCATTTTGCTACCAGTAACTATGTCTATATTCAAAGCCATGCTTATGACTAATAGTTCTTAAAATTAACGTGACTGTATTATTATGTTATTCATGGTGTCTGTTGTATAAGAGACATTGTGCCATATTTCAAGCTGTGTTTATTTTTTCATTTATTAAACTTTTTCTATAATGGAAGCTTCCACACATATAAAGAGATTAACATAGTTAACCTCTATATATCTCTTTGTTAGGCCAGTTTTGTTTCATATTTACCCTCTGACAGTCCTCTCCGACTGGATTATTTTGAATCAAACCCCAGATATCGTATCATTCCATCTACAAATATTTTTGAAAATTTCTCTAAAAGATAAGAATTACATCATTGTTACCATAGTGTCATTATCACCATATCTAAATAATTCATTAATAGTATCAATTTATCCAGGCTATACCTAAATATCTTATATTCTCTCAAAACAATTTTTGATTAGTTGGCTGGTCTGAATTTGGATGCAAATAAGGGCTACACATTATATTTGTTTGATATAGTCTCTTCTGTCTCTTTTAGGTTTCATCAGTTCTATTTCTTTAAATTGCATTATTGTTTAAGAATCTGGACTATCTCCAAGAATTTGACATTTGTGAACTTGTGATTACAAGCAATGTTTTTATAATATTTAGAGATATTTCCAGGGATAAGATTATTTGGACTATTGAATATTAGCAAATACTGATAATAATACTGTTTGCGGAGGGGGCAGAGCTTAGTTAAGAAACCTTTAAGAGCAGAGCTAACTGTTGAGAAAGTATTATTATGGTAAGCATGAATGTGGGAAATGTAATTTTTTCCGTAAATATAAATATAACATTTTCTTACAGCTTTAAAAATGAAGTTATTTCCCATGTATTTATAGAAATATAAAATTACCAATCAAATACTTCATCTAAAAATTTAAATCTAGTCTTATTTTGGCATGAATGAAGCTCTTTACGCCTTTAAATTTTTAGTTTTAAATTTGAAGTTCCAAAGACATTTTATGTTTCAAAATTTTATGTTTTAGGGATTTCCCTGGCAGTCCAGTGGTTAAGACTCTGAGCTCCCAATGCAGGGGGCATAGGTTTGATCCCTGGTCTGGGAACTAAGATCCAACATGCTGCAGGCCCCATCCCACAAATTGTTTTATATTGTTTTGTATTTTAGAATGAAAAGTGGTAACATTTAGTGAGATCAGGGATAGGGTAACTGCATAAATTCTATGCTCATGAGAAGAAAATTCATTTTAGGATAAGTCTAGATTGAACAGACTTATGAAAGAAATTAGACTAAACAGGAAAAAATCACTTTAAGAAATATATTTACTAAAAATTATATGCCTACTAAATTCAATTTCCATTCTTCTATTGTACATTGGGCTTTTATTATCTTTTGTCTCATTCTGCAGTTCTTTGTAGAAGTTTTTGTGTTCCTAGTCTCTGGAATCCCTATGTAGATAGAGACCAAGTTTTAGTCATCTCATGAAATTAATTTGATTCTGTTGTATCTGTAATACTGATGTTTGTAAAAATTTGCTACATATTTTGGGCTATGATTTGTTTAGATGGATCTAAATATTATTCAAATTATTGTTGTTCAAAAAGTGTTATTCACCTAGAACAAATAGAGATTTTAGGTAAAACTAGATTTGGGTATTCTAATACCTTAATTAATAGATTACTTTGTTAATACCTGTTAAGCAGGTGGTGTTTTATATAATGTTGTTGGGTATTTTTTGTTTGTCTGAATTTCCTAATTCACTGCATTTAGCACTTAATCAGTATAATATTACATACCATATCACATGGTATATACAAATATATGTATATATTTTATGTTCAATAGCTTTCAAACTTTAATCCTGGAATAGATTTCCAATGTTTTCTAAAACCATTTAAATACCAGCTATAGGGAACAGCTTCTGTTTGTTAAAACATAGACTCCAGTTTTTTCAGGACTAACCTAGTTTCCAAGAATAGATGGTAGTGAGGAATTGGGTCTCTGGATGAAAAGTGTGTTGGTTTGCATTCCATTTCTGTCTCTTACTAACTCTGCTGTCTTGGACAAACAGCCTCTCAATTTCCCCATCTATAGAGTGGTGATAATTATAGATTTCGTTGTAAAGATCACCTGAAAGAATGCAGGTGAATGGTTAGTCTGGCAGGTTAAATACTCTAAACATCAGCTGTTATTTAGTGATGATAATAACCGTGATGTGTCCTTAAGTATTGGTGGCATCTTCCCTGATACCTTCTTTCTTGTGTCCTGCTCAGTCTTCACATGGCGGACATTCTTTAGTTCCTGCCCTATATGGTTGATGTATAGGGCATGCCGTTTCTTTCCTGCCAGACAGTTCCCAGTGCAGATCTCCAGCTTAGCCTTCTGGTGTGAGGGACAAGCATGTGCACCATCACTTCCCAGAGACAGGTGTAGGGAAGTACACACCCTTTGGGCCAACTCTTCCTGTTTACAAAGAGAATTGCTTTTGCCTGTCACCAAAGCCTCGCAAAATAACACAAAGTCACCACAACACTTCTAAAATTAGAATTCTCTCTTGTAGAATAAAGGAGCATCCTTTCTTTGAATGAACCACCTGCTTCATTTCTGCTCAGCTTGATTTTCACTTGATATGTTGGTTTATCTTTCATTCATTCATCTAGAAAGTATTCCTTGAGCAATTACTCTGTTAAGTACTGTGCTAGGAGCAAAGGATAATACCATGATGAAGATGACTGATGGAGTCCCCACCACCAGGACTCAGAGTCCAGCAGAGGACACAGACAAGGAAGCAGGCAACTATAGGATTGTGTGATGGGGCAATGCAGGGTAAACCCACGGTATTGTAAGAACACGTAGAGGATGGCACATGTGTGCAGCTCAATGGCAGAGGGCATCAGCTTCTTCAGGTCATGCTTATCAATGATATTGAAGGTGGGGAAGAAGACATGGACTCTAATTTGTTTTCATGGGTTCCAGCTGGCTCTGGTGGGTTTCCATCTCTCCTTGCTTTTCTCAGCATCATGTGTAGCTTTACTCGAGATAGATGCATTGTCTACCTGCAGTGACCTTTGGCCCCCACCAGGCACAAAGGCATCAGTCTCCTGTGGACTTCTTCACCAGCTCCTACAGTTACACATCGTCTAATCCTTGTAATAAATCCCTTATTGCATATTACTTGTCATATTTCTGCTTCTTAGAATGGATCCTAATGTATAAATTCCCCATTAGGTTAAAAACACCTTGTGAAAATGGACCATGTGATATCCTTTTCCCTTTGAAGTCTAGACCAAGGATGAGCGAAATATTTTTTGCTCTGCGGGCCACTTATAATCTCTTTCCCTTTACTTCATCTCTTCCGTCTCTTTCTCCTACTATTTTTACTTGTCCTCCTCTTCCTTTTTCTTTTCTTCTCCTCTCTCCTCTTCCTCTTAACAATCTTTAAAAAATGTGAAACTATTTTTTGCTCACAGGCCATACACATGGAGCCGATAGTTTGCTGGCCCTGATCTGTTGTAACTCAGTGGCTCTCAGAGAAGTGACATCACATTGTAGGGAGGGATTTTTGCATTTTCTGTGCAGTGATTGGGAGGCATTACTGACATTTTTGGGGATGAGATTTAGGGTTGATGAACATCCTGAAATATATCAGACAGTCCCACCCAAGAAAGAAAACCATTCATGGTATATGAATTTGAATCACCTTCTACAATGGTCTACATTTGTCGCTGTTGCTGTCATGGTAATCTACATGTTTAAATGTAAGCAGGTAACTAGTTCACAGTCTTACTTAAACATTTGGAAAATTTTTAATCTTTATTTCTGTAAGTACTTTTCTGTCCCTTCTCCCCCCAGGGATTCTAAACTCACATAATATTAGGACTTCCCAGCTGGCACTAGTGGTGAGGAATCTGCCTGCCAATGCAGGAGGACGTAAGAGACACAGGTTCGATCCCTGGGTCGGGAAGATGCCCTGGAGGAGGGCATGGCAACCCACTCCAGTATTCTTGCCTGGAGAATCCCATGGACTGAAGAGCCTGGCAGGCTGCAGCCCATAGGGACAGAGTCCGACACAACAGAAGTGACTTAGCACACACACCCAAAGCTGTCCCATAGCCCACTGCTGCTCTATTCATCTATTTTAGCCCTTTTTCTCTGTTTCATTTTGAGTAATTTGTATTGCTATGTTTTAAAATTTATTTGTCTTTTTTTTCCTGTGATGTTTAATTGGTCATTAATCCTATCCAATGTATTTTTTATCTCACACTTTATAATGTTCACCTCTAGAAGTATAATTTGAGTCTTTCCTAGATTTTTCATGTCTCTGATTTCAGTCTTTTCTATAGCTTCTGGAACATGTGGAATACAGTTGCAATAACTGTTCAAATGTATACTAATTCGGTCATGTCTGTCATTTCTTGGATTGATTTTAATTAAGCTTTGTGTTGTATTTTCTGACCTCTTGACAGCCTTGATAATTTTTGATTGGATGACAGACATTGTGTGTTTTACATTTTTGGATATGTGATAGGTTATAATCTCTTTTTTTCCCTATAAATATTCTTAAACTTTAGTTTCTCATGCCATTAAGCTACTTGGAAAGAGTCTGATCTTTTCAGATCTTGTTTTATTAAATGATAAGAGCAGCATTTAGTGTAGGACTGCTTTGCTCCCTGCAGAGACAAGAACCCCTCTGAGTCCGCTACGCCTGCCTCATGAATTGAGGTTTTCCATTTCGGCTGATGGCAGCAGGCACTATTTGCTGCCCCGTGTGAACACCCAGTGCTTTTTCCTAGTGGATGGTTCTTTCTCCAGTTTCAGGTAGCTTTCTCACATCGAGTGTCTGGTCAGTACTGTGCTGGATACATAGGAGGATGAGTATTTGCTGCAGTTTTGTGTAGCGCTTTTCTCCCCAGTATCTTGCTGTGGAAATTCTAGCCACCTCAGCCTTCCCAGACCCCCAGCTCTGTCCTCTGCCCTCAGAGAAACCTCTGAGCTCTGTCTGCATCCTTCTTCCTGTGCTGTGTCCTGGGAGCCCTCACAGTGCAGTAAAGCGGAAACAAACCCCATTTGTTTCCCCAAACAGGGGAATTCAGACTTTTGTTGCTTGATTCCAGTGTCTTCAAGACCATTGTTTCATGTCTTTTGTCCAGTTTTTTAGTTTTTTCTGGTGAGAGTGTAATTTTGGTCTCTGTTACTGTCTTGGCCAAAAGTATAAGTCATTTCCCCAAACATTTATACATCAAAATACATATAATTTTGTTTTAAGCTACTTTGATTTTAAGTCTTCTTTACCTTCTATCTAGGGCATTACATCAGTTATTTGGAAATTTTATTCAGATTATCAGTTTTATTTAAGGAATGGCACACAGGGCATCCAACCAGTCCATTCTGAAGGAGATCAGCCCTGGGATTTCTTTGGAGGGAATGATGCTGAACTGAAACTCCAGTACTTTGGACACCTCATGAGAAGAGTTGACTCATTGGAAAAGACTCTGATGCTGGGAGGGATTGGGGGCAGGAGGAGAAGGGGACGACAGAGGATGAGATGGCTGGATGGCATCACTGACTCGATGGACGTGAGTCTGAGTGAACTCTGGGATTTGATGATGGACAGGGAGGCCTGGCGTGCTGCGATTCATGGGGTCGCAAAAAGTCGGACACGACTGAGCGACTGAACTGAACTGAACACAGGGCATTCCAGAATAGTCATTAGACAAAGGAATCATTGTGTCAGGGTGAGAATCACGGCTCTAATACCTATGGTGACTTTCTAATCTATTATGCATGTTGGAGCACTATTAAAAGTAACCGAGAGCACTGTTAATAATTATGTCAGGACCGTTGCCTAAACCGGACTGTCCTAGGTGACCTAGGACATGATTGTTCCCCACCTCTGCTCGGCCCTGTACTGCTAGTTATTTAGTTCTAGAGCCTGTGATGCTACTGTACAACTTCACTTTCACTTTTCACTTTCCTGCATTGGAGAAGGAAATGGCAACCCACTCCAGTGTTCTTGCCTAGAGAATCCCAGGGACGAGGGAGCCTGGTGGGCTGCTGTCTATGGGGTCGCAGAGTTGGACACAACTGAAGCAGCAGCAGCAGCAGAGCCTGTGATGAGATGCTTTGTGCCAGGTGCTGGCGTTACCAGAATCAATAAGGCAAAGTCCTGGCCAGAGGAGCTGACTGAGAGGCAGGAGGCAGTTTGTTCTGATCCACTATGATCTGTGCTCTGACAGAGGAAATGATGCGAGCCTGCTGAGGAGCACGTCTGACCCCAGTGGAGGGGAGAGGTATTTTGAAGCGTGTTCATTAGTTGGGCTGAGAAGGGAGAGGGTAAGGTATTCCAGGCAGTGTGTGTAGAGGCCAGGGGCCAGGGGAACACGAAGAATGATGAGAGAGTGATTCTGGTTGCTGGAGAGCAAGGTACATGGGGAGCTGGGAGTAAAGGAGGGAGAATGCAGTTTCCATAGCAACAGCGGTTACTCTTCAGTGCTCACTTCCCACCCGCTGGACACAGTTCCAGCACTTTAAACATATTAGCTCATTTAATCTTTATAACAACCCAGTGAGGTAGTACTGTTATTATCCCCATTTTATGGATGAGAAATCTAATCTGAGGTGCAGAAAGGTTAAGTACTTTGCCCAAGGCCACATAGCAAGCAGCCTTAAAGTGGGATTTGGTAAGGGTTTCCACTAGTCACAGAGATAGTGAGAGCCTGAGCTAGAGCTGCAGCAGCAGCAGGTGTGGAAAGAAGAGCATGGAGTCCCCAGACCCCTCACAGGCAGCATTCTATGGCCTTGATCATCACTGTGAAGGGTGCAGTGGGGGACCAAGAAGAGGGCTAGTATTCAACTTGCACCCAGGAGTGGACATGTTGTCTAGAGGAGAAGCAGGTTTGTTTGAGAAGGGAGTTCTAGATGATGACTTCCATCTAAGCCATGTGGTATTTGAGGTGCTTGTATGAGTGCCAGGTGGAAATGGGCAGGAGGCAGTAGGAAATCCAAATGAGAACTCAGGAGAGTAGGTGGAGTGTGTGGGGGCCACAGCTTGGAGATGTTAGGAGAGGGGCTGTTTGGATGAGACCACAGCAGGGAGTGAATAGAAGAGACAGGGGATGGACCCAGGGACACTGCTCTTCAGTGGGGGGGGGGGGGTGGTGCTACGTGTGTAGGAGGCAAGGAGGATCTGAGAAGGCTGTGGAGGAGAACCATGGGCCAGCGATGTTACAGCCGCAGAAGAGCAACAACGGAATAAATGAGCAACATGAGTCTGAAAGGTTGTTGCTGAACCATGAAAGACGCCGGGATTCTTGGCCTCCAGAGAAGAATTCAATCTAGGGCCAGAGACAAGGCTTGATCACTCAGAGATTTTGTGTAATAGTTTTATTAAAGTATAAAAGGCATAGAGAAAGCCTCTGACATAGGCATAAGAAGAGGGCAGAAAAAGTACCCCCTCACTAGTGTTAGCAATGAAATTATGTACTTTTTAATTACTTATTACAATGAATCAAAAGAATGTCTGGAGGTTGTAAAGACTTTACTAGACCCACTCCATAATTTACATTTTAAGATAACAGGATTAGCCAGAAGGTTTTTTCCAGAGACTGTCCTCAAGCAGGATACATTATTGTTATATAATCCTAAGGAATGTAGAAGAAAAAAAAGTTTGTCCTTTCCTTCTCTTTGAAAATCCCAGACCCCTCTCTCCTTGGGGATCCCTGGACTTCTTATCAACCTCCTTAGGAATTGACTCTCTTAAAGTCCAGGAAGTCAAATAAAATAAGACTGGATTTGGCTTTAGAAGGTCACATGCAGAGGAATCCTGAAGCCAGAAATAACACTACTGATTTAAGGGGTGTACTAGTTTCCTAGGCAGAGAAGGCAATGGCACCCCACTCCAGCACTCTTGCCTGGAAAATCCAATGGACGGAGGAGCCTGGTGGGCCACAGTCCATGGAGTCGCTAAGAGTCGGACACGACTGAGCGACTTCACTTTCACTTTTCACTTTCATGCATTGGAGAAGGAAATGGCAACCCACTCCAGTACTCTTGCCTGGAGAATCCCAGGGACGGGGGAGCCTCATGGGCTGCCAACTATGGGATTGCACAGAGTCGGACACAACTGAAGCGACATAGCAGCAGCAGCAGTTTCCTAGGGCTGCCATGACAAAGTGCCTCAAACTGAGTGGCTTAAAACAACAGAAATTTATTTTCTCATAGTTCTGGAGGCTAAAAGCCTGAAGTCAGATGTCAGAAGGGCCATGCTGTCTATGAAGGCTCTAAGAAAGGATCTGTTCCGGGCCTTTCTGTTAGCTTCTGATGCTTCCAGCAATACTTGGTATTTCTTGGCCTGTGGACAGATTACCCAAATCTGTGCCTCCTCTCTCGTATAGCCTTCTCCTTGTGTACTGTCTGTGCCTCTTCTCATAAAGACACCAGTCATCCTGGAGCCTTAATTGATTAAATCTGTAACAACCCTATTTCCAAAGAAGATCACATTCTGAGGTTCCTGGGAAAGACTTGAATTTTGTGGGAGACACTGACCCACTCAGTACAGGGGTTAATAAGTAGGAAAAAATATTGGTAGACTTTGCTTTAAGAAGAAGGAACTGTTTCACTGAATTTTAGCATAAACTTAGACAAAGTCCTTTGAGGCTTTTGTATTCCATGGAAGTAATAGAATGGTTGTTTGTCCTATAAAAAATGATGTAAGATAGCTAGGAAAACCATGTCAAAGCATTCTTAATTAACTTTTTTCTTTTATTTTGATAATTAAAAATTCTTTCATTTACTATTTTATTGATAGTTAAATATTTGCTGTGATTGCTTCAATATTTCTTTAATGAATGAAATAAAACAATTTTTAAAAATCTGGAGAACACAGGAATAAAGGAGGATTTTTTTTCCAAGGTGGAAGAGGCTTAAGCATGTTGCTCTGTTGAATAAATGAAGTAGCCCTGAGGATGGAAGGTTAGATTCCTGACTGAGTGCAAGGAATTGATGGTGCAGGCTCCCAAGGAGCACAGGTGGATGGATCAGTGGTGGGCAGCCTTGTGAGAGGGAGTGGGGTGAGAGGGTAGGTGTGTGTAGACACAGATGTGTTTGAGGATGGAGGGGCAGAAAGCTGAGCAGGATGCAGCGTGAGCAGTGTGACAGTGCTGCGGCTCATGTGTGCTGGAGGTGTTCAGCAAGCAAGTCAGGAGCAGATGTCGAGTGAGCAGCTGGAACAACAGCTTGAGAAACTGCCCTACTTTGTGGGTAGATAATTAGTTAAGGATTCTGGCCATGGGAACCGAGAAGGGGAGGGTAATCTGTTCATGCTTATTAGAGAGCTTTGGGGGAGCAGTTTCAGCTTGAACCTGAAAAGTGTCCATGAAGGCCAGAGAGAGAGAAGCCTGGCCATGTAGGTTTCTGGCCCCTGACTTTGAGATGAAGTCTTCCCCTGGCACTGTGGTTGCCCTCTATGTCATGGCCCTAGACTGTGGCAATGTGAGGAAGTCCTTATGGAAAAGGATGGAGGAGTAAGGATGTAGCCCCAATGCTGAGATACAAAGAGAATTCTCCAAGGTAGTCAGGCAGGGTGGTGTGGTGCAGGTGAATGGAAGGAGCCCTCTGCTGTTTCAGTGTCAGATGGAATTCAGTTCATGGAGAGCAGAGCCAATCGCCAGTTAGACTCATGTTGGCCTTAATTTATTCTCAGACTTGAGGACTGCTCCTCAATGTGAACTCAAGATGGGAAACCCAGGAGCACTTCTAAATGACAGAGTCACACACTTACTTGGTGACCACCACCCCCCCACCACCCCATTCTTTTGTTTCAAAATTCCTTTGCTTCTTAGAGTCTGTGAGGAACCAGTAACTTTTAGGAATATTTAGTCACATAAAATTCCTGCTGCTGCTAAGTCACTTCAGTCGTGTCCAACTCTGTGACCCCATAGACGGCAGCCCACCAGACTCCCCCATCCTTGGGATTCTCCAGGCAAGAACACTGGAGTGGGTTGCCATCTCCTTCTCCAATGCATGAAAGTGAAAAGTAAAAGTGAAGTTGCTCAGGCGTGCCCGCCTCTTAGCGACCCTGTGGACTGCAGCCTACCAGGTTCCTGCGTCCATGGGATTTTCCAGGCAAGAGTACTGGAGTGGGGTGCCATTGCCTTCTCTGATAAAATCCCTAGGGTTTATCAAATGAACAGGAAGCTTAAATCAGTGTTAAGAATCTCTACTAGGCTTATTTCTGTCATGTCGGTTCTGGATCCACAAGGAGGAGCCTTTTCTGGATCGTTGTGCAGATCCTGGCTGAAGATCAGAGCAGATAAAAACCGTTTGAGGAGAAATTCTAGCCCTTAGTGGTATAAAACAGAGCCCAGCCCTAGCCTTGTGTTTTTGCACATACATTTCAGTGAGGTGCCCCTACAGCCAACAGTGGTTCTCAACCAGAGGTGATTTTGTCCTCCCAGGGACGTGGCAACATCTGGAGACATTTTCCCTGCCATTAAAAAAAAAAAAAAATTGTGGTAAAACATACACATAACATAGAATGTATCATTTTGACCATTTTTTAAGTCTACAGTTCAGTGGCTGGCTTAAAGTACATTCACACTGTTGTGCTCCCATCAGCATCATCCAGCTCCAGAACTATTTCCATCTTGTGAAACTGGAACTCTGCCCCCGTTAACCCTTCCCTCTCTCCATCCCCTGGAAACCGCCATCTTACTTTCTGCCTCTGAGTCTGACCACTCGTACTCAGGTTAAGTGGAATCATACCACCTGGAGACATCTTGGATTGTCACAGCTAGGGAAAGGGTGTCAGGTAAGCTGCTTAGCACCCTCCGCAATACAGCTGTATCCAGTGCTGAGCGTCAGTTGTGCTGAGGTTTCTCAACTATGAATCAATAGACACTAGTTACGCTGGGCTTTCCAGGTGAAGCATTGATAAATAATCCACCTGCCAATGCAGGAGGCACAAAAGACCCAGGTTTGGTCCCTGGGTTGGGAAGATCCCCTGGAGGAAGAAACGGCAACCTGCTCTAGTATTCTTCTCTGGAAAATCCCATGGAGAGAGGAACCTGGTGGGCTATAGTCCATGTGGTCGCAAAAGAGTCAGACACAACTGAGCAGCTGAGCATCACACACACACACACACACACACACACATTTATGTCACAATAATAACCAAACTCCAACTGTCTGTGATTTAATACAAAAATGTTTAATTTTTGCTCTAACAAGAGGCATCCTTAGTGACTGAGGCTTGGTGAAGTGTGTAATGGCTTTGAAAGCTTCCATCGGAAGGACCTGCTCACTTTTATTCACATCTTATTGGCCAGAACATGTCCATACCTCAAAAGGAGGTGAGCAAGTATCTTTGTCCTCTGAGCCTGTTAGAAACACAGCCGACACATAGCAATTAAAAGTAACCCCCATGGTGGTTATCTGACACACTGGTATCTGAAGCAGGCCTTCCAGCCGGAGGGTTCAGGCTGCAGGTAAAGAGAAGCTGTGGCTGCATGTGGTGTCCACTGGGGTCATCTGGTGACTACCGTCTCTGCGTCTTCATGGCTTGCTGTCAGATTGGCTTCTGCTCCACTTCCAGATTTCTTGTTGCTTCTGCTCCATCTCCTGTTTGGAGCCTTAGTCTACTTACTTCTTCAACTGCAGACTCACTGCTTCTTTTGGTCTCAGATAATGAGGCAGCTATGCCTGGGGCATCCTGGTACTTCCTATGATCTAGTCTTCCCGACTTTGACTCAAAGGCTCTCGCATCAGACTGTTGGTTTCTTTCTGCTTCCTGTTTTAAAAAATCGTTTTTATTTTTAAAGTACATTATTTAAAATTTTATTTATTTATTTATTTTTGGTTGTGCTGTGCGAGGGCTTTCTCTGGTTGTGGCGAGTGGGGCTGCTCTCTAATTAAAGTGCAAGAGCTTCTCATTGCGGTGGCTTCTCTTGTTGGCTGAACAGGGCTCTAGGGCACACAGGCTTCAGAAGTTGTGGTGCACGTGGGCTCATTTGCCCTGAGATTTGTGCAATCTTAGTTCCCAGGCCAGGGATCCAGTCCATGTCCCCTGCATTGGCAGGTGGATTCCCAACCACTGGACCACTAGTGAAGTCCCAACAGACTTTATTTTTTAAGAGTAGTTTTAGGGTCTCAGCAAAATTGAGTGGAAGGTACATATATTCCTCACATACCCTCTCCCCTCACTATTTATATTCTCCTCCATTATCAACATTATCAACATCCCCACCAGAGTGGTACATTTGTTACAACTGATGAACCTACACTGACACGTCGTTATTTTCCAAAGTCTGTAGCTTACATCAGGGATCGTTCTTGGTGCTGTATATTTTATGGTTTTGGAAAAATGTGCAGTGACATGTACCATGATTATAGTATCATGTGAAGTAGTTTCGCTGCCTAACAATCCTCTGTGCTCTGCCTGTTCTTCTCCTCTTCCTGGCAGCCACTAATCTTTTCCGGTTTCTGTAGTTTTGCCTTTTACAGAATATCATATAGTTAAAATCATGCAGTAAGTGGCCTTTTAGATTAGCTTCTCTCACTTAGTAATATGCATTTAAGATACCTCCTTATTTTTTCATGGCATGATGCTTCATTTCTTTTTAGTGCTGAGTAATTTTCCATTGTCTGGATGTACCACAGTCTATTTCTCCATCTGCCTTCTGAAGGACATCTTTCTTGATTGCCTCCAGGTTTTTGGCCACTTTTCACAAAGTGATTTAGCAGCAATTATGCTGAGACTCAGTTATTTGGAAGACATTTCAAATATTTAAATGACTCAATACTTTCCCTCTTTCCAACAGATCATTTTTTTAAGAAAAAAAGCCTGTGGTTGGTAGATTTTCATTCTGGCTGTATTCTAGAGTCACTGGAGGGCTCTTAAAAATACTCTGATGCTGGGATCCATTTCAAGGAATTCTAAATTAATTGTTTGAATTGTTTTATGTGCAGCTAGGATTGAGAATGATTTATCTTTTCTATTGGAGCACATTGTGCATAGAACTCATCCTTGTTGGTACCATGAACACTTCATTTGCCTTAGAAATCAGATATTCTGCTCTGATAAGGCAGTTGATTAGTAACTCTTGTTCTTATAACATTTTTATCTTTTCTCTGTGGTAACAACCAGAAATGTGAAAGTGAAAGTGAAGTTGCTCAGTCATGTCTGACTCTTTGCGACCCCATGGACTATAGCCTACCAGGCTCCTCTGTCCATGGGATTTTCCAGGCAATAGTACTGGAGTGGATTGCCATTTCCTTCTCCAGGGGCTCTTCCCAACCCAGGGATCGAACCCGGGTCTCCCGTATTGTAGACAAACGCTTTACCGTCTGAGCCACCAGGGAAGTCAACCAGAATTATGAGGACCTCAATTGAATTTGGATTCAATTTATTCAAGCATATGAGACAATTTTAAGCTATTTTTTTGAGGAAAGTCTTGTCGTTAGCAAAGGTATTTTTGAGACTCACGTCCATGTGGAAATAAAATAAGCCTTTGCCCTAGTGAGAATAAAAACATTATGCATCACTTACTGAGGGGCAGCTGTGTAATAAGCATCATACAAAACTCTGTGACATATATTATTTAAAATTCTTTTCCTTAGAGCTGCGGTCTAAATCTATCATCAATGTGAGTGTGAGAATTATTTTGAAGAGAGGGAGGGATTCTATTTTGAGGCAGAATAATGAGTAAGAGGGGGAAGGCAATGGCACCCAACCCCAGTACTCTTGCCTGGAAAATCTAATGGACGGAGTAGCCTAGTGGGCTGCAGTCCATGGGGTCGCTAACAGTTGGACAGACTGAGCGACTTCACTTTCACTTTTCTCTTTCATGCATTGGAGAAGGAAATGGCAACCCACTCCAGTGTTCTTGCCTGGAGAATCCCAGGGACGGGGGAGGCTGGTGGGCTGCCGTCTATGGGGTCACACAGAGTCGGGCACGACTGAAGTGACTTAGCAGCAGCAGCAGCAGCAGCAACACACTTCGCAGGCCCCTTGTTTTCCAAGTGAGTGAGTCGCTCAGTC
>SJYX01009057.1:57248-133011 GCA_006410675.1 Oreotragus oreotragus
TTCCACAGTTTATTGTGATCCACACAGTCAAAGGCTTTGGCATAGTCAATAAAGCAGAAATAAATGTTTTTCTGGAACTCTCTTGCTTTTCCATAATCCAGCGGATGTTGGCAATTTGATCTCTGGTTCCTCTGCCTTTTCTAAAACCAGCTTGAACATCAGGAAGTTCATGGTTCACATATTACTGAAGCCTGATGTGGAGAATTTTGAGCATTACCTTACTAGCATTGAGATGAGTGCAACTGTGTGGTAGTTTGAGCATTCTTTGGCATTGCCTTTCTTTGGGATTGGAATGAAAACTGTGTGTTTGATGAGACTCGTAAATGTTCCAAATTTTCAGTGTTTGGTAAGACATGCCTTCTGTCTTACTTGGTATTTCATATTAAATACAAAAGAACAGTATACCAAAACTACTAACATAAGAAATTTAGTCTACCTTTATGGACATCTGTTTTCAGATTAGTGGTTGCTTAACTCTTATAATGGGCTTCCCAGGTAACTCAATGGTTAAGAACCCACTTGCCAATGCAGGAGATGCAAGAGACATGGATTCAATCCCTGGTTTGGGAAGATAGGAAGATACCCTGGAGAAGAAAATGGCAACCCACTCCAGTATTCTTGCCTGGGAAATATGATGGACAGAAGAGCCTGGTGGGCTATAGTCCCTGGGATCACAAAGAGTCCAACACAACTTATTGACTAAATAACACCACCGTGATCAAGTGGGATTTCTCTCAGGGATGCAAGGATTTTTCTATATCTCTAATCAGGGTGATATACCACATCACAAATTAAAGAATAAAAATTAAATGATCATCTGAATAGATGCAGAAAAACCTTTTGATAAAATTCAACACCTATTTATAATAAGCACTCTCCAGAAAGTGAGCATAAAGGGAAACTACCTCTCAACATACAAAGGCCATATGTTACAAACCATATTTCTCAATGGTGAAAAGCTGGAAGCATTTCCTCTAAGATCAGGAAAGAGACAAGATGTCCACTCTTACTACTTTTATTCAACATGGTTTTGGAAGTCCTAGCTACAGTAATCAGAGAAGAAAAAGGAAAGTAATCCAAATTGGAAAAGAAGAAGCAAAACTGTCACTGTTTGCAGATGACATGATGTGATACATAGAAAATCCTAAAGATGCTACCCCCAAATCAGAAGTCATCAATGAATTTGATCGGGGAAGGCAATGGCACCCCACCCCAGTACTCTTGCCTGGAAAATCCAATGGACGGAGTAGCCTGGTGGGCTGCAGTCCATGGGGTTGCTAACAGTCGGACAGACTGAGCGACTTCACTTTCACTTTTCTCTTTCATGCATTGGAGAAGGAGGTGGCAACCCACTCCAGTATTCTTGCCTGGAGAATCCCAGGGATGGGGGAGCCTGGTGGGCTGCCGTCTATGGGGTCACACAGAGTCGGACACGACTAAAGTGACTTAGCAGCAGCAGCAATGAGTAAGAATCAGTGACTGAGGTCCCAGTAATCACATCAGAATTTGTACAGAAGGGAGAAGGGTTTAGGATGGTGATTTTGTGTGAAGGGTTGGAGGGTTGGGAGTTGCCTTGGAGCAGTGCTTGCATAGCAACCACACCATTTTCATTTCCATCGTGTGTTCATTTGGGTGACCTTGGCAGTGGGTCCCTGGAGTTTATAGGGGTTTAGAGCGCTTCAGGCACCCAAGACACCATCATTGTGAGAAACGGAGTTAGAAGGAAAAAAAGTATGTAGTCATTGATTATGACATGGAGACATTTTGGTAGAACAGGTGAAAAGGAAGTTGTTTTTGATAACAAGTATCTGATCAAGGTTTTAGTAACTTTTTAGAACATAAGAGTTGAAGACATTTTTCCATAAAGTCCCTTGATACAGGGCCCATGTAATAAAGTTTTATTTTAGCTCGTATGCTTTGGCTGACTAGAACAGCTGTTGTTCATTCATTTTTTGCTGACTTTTCTGCTGCTGATTCTTCTCCAGTTTTCTCTGTCCTTATGGGTTCGTGTCATTAAAAAACTTTCCTCAGTGGTTTTGGGAGGAAGTTGAGACAAAGAGGTGTGCCAGTCTTCCATGTTTCTCCATATGACTTTAGGGCCCTTCATGGTGCTGCTCTGTATCTAGATAATTTGTGTATTTCTCTCTGTTAGCAGAAATGCCATTGTCATGGACGTGAATGAGGCCAGGATGGATTGGCCTGAGCTTGTTACCTGGAGTGGCTGAAAGATGACATATTCTGAGAGGTGAAAACACGTTGTAAGAAAGAGGAGCATCCAAGTCACATGAAAAGCAAGAAAACTTAAGGCACAGAAAGAGAGGTCAGGGACAGGTCAGGAATGGATGCCCTAGGAGGGGTCAGGCCAGAGGTTTCAGGGTCCAGTAGACCATAACCAAATCAAGGACCTCAGCAACTTGCTCTGATTGGCCAGAAGATCTAGAGTGATTTAAAAACTCAAAGACTGGCCATTCTGGTTGTCAGCCTTAGGGCTTGTGTTTTTATAAATGGAGTGTTCATGAATCCCTAATGGGAAAGGATTTGAGGGGAACCACAATACTCAGCTTACTCAGAGGATCCACCCTACCAGCCTTTAGGAGGTTATGAAAAAGTTAGCATTGCCTTAGTTTTTTTTGGTGAATAATATTTGTTAGAATTAAAGCAAGCACTACCAGTCTTCTGCCTGTGCTTTAGAAGCACCTTGTTAGAGAGCCAGCAGGGCTTACCTGACCCTGAGCGGTGTGATGTGCTGGAGTACAGGACTGGTTGAGTTTGCAGTAATGTATGCCTCCGTGTGGCTAAAGAAAAGGACTTGCTTAGGTGTGAATCATAGGATGTTAAAGCTAAATGGAACCTTATGAGGGAGGGCAGGTTGGGTTCGTTGTAAGGATCATCTCTGACCAGCTGGAGTGGCTGCTAAGAACATAGGGTTAGAAAATACTCCAAGGTCTTGTCTAGACTGAAAAAGAGCCATGGTCCAGTAGAGTGTCTGCTGGGCATGGGTGACACATGGATGGGCGTGGCCATCTCTGCAGCAGGATTTTTCCAGGCCCAGTTCTCATCTAGTACTTTAATATGTGTGGAAACTGAGGCTCAGAGATGGAGTGATACTTAGAGGTCATCTCCTTATTGCTTTGTGTGAAAATGTTGAGAACTTAAACCTCCAGCCTTCAAGAGGGTTAGCTGTCTCATTACCTTGTCACATGGCTAGGTTTTCCAGTTCATGTAATAAATATTTATTGAGGGGCTACTTGGTTTCCAGCCCTGAAAAAGGAGCTGAATATACATCAGTGGGTAACACTAAGTCTGTGTCCTCACTAGCCTTACATTTTGGGAAGGAGCTAGATTACTAATTACTAGGAGAAAGCAGGAAATTTTTGCTTTCTGGGATAGGATACTTGAAGATAAGTCATGATGAAAGGAAATCTGGGGACAAATCCCTAGCATAGGTATATTTTAGGATGGCTGGGGCTATGTGATAAAGGGCATAGACTCTCTGGAACAGTGAAGTGAAGTGAAGTGAAGTGAAAGTCACTTAGTCATGTCCAACTGTTTGCGACCACATGGACTATNGGACACGACTGAAGTGACTTAGCAGCAGCAGCAGCAGGGTATACTAATGCTTCTGGATTGCCAGCCACATTTGGAGAAATAGGATCTGGGGATCAGAGGAAAGAGCATTAACCAAGGGGTCAGTGGACGTGGCTGCCATCTTGCTTGGACTGTCACCTTAATTCTTTGGGCCCAGCATTTGTTCTGTCTACCTCCTCAGGATGGTGAGAAAACTTAATGAATAATTCAGTGTTGTTTTCTTGAACATGTGCACATATCTCATGAATTTAGAGCATGTGAGATGTGTATAAGAGACAGGACTGGTTGAGTTTGCAGTAATGTATGCCTCCGTGTGGCTAAAGAAAAGGACTTGCTTAGGTGTGAATCATAGGATGTTAAAGCTGAATGGAACCTTATGAGGGAGGGCAGGTTGGGTTCATTGTAAGGATCATCTCTGACCAGCTGGAGTGGCTGCTAAGAACATAGGGTTAGAAAATACTCCAAGGTCTTGTCTAGACTGAAAAAGAGCCATGGTCCAGTAGAGTGTCTGCTGGGCATGGGTGACACATGGATGGGCGTGGCCATCTCTGCAGCAGGATTTTTCCAGGCCCAGTTCTCATCTAGTACTTTAATATGTGTGGAAACTGAGGCTCAGAGATGGAGTGATACTTAGAGGTCATCTCCTTATTGCTTTGTGTGAAAATGTTGAGAACTTAAACCTCCAGCCTTCAAGAGGGTTAGCTGTCTCATTACCTTGTCACATGGCTAGGTTTTCCAGTTCATGTAATAAATATTTATTGAGGGGCTACTTGGTTTCCAGCCCTGAAAAAGGAGCTGAATATACATCAGTGGGTAACACTAAGTCTGTGTCCTCACTAGCCTTACATTTTGGAAAGGAGCTAGATTACTAATTACTAGGAGAAAGCAGGAAATTTTTGCTTTCTGGGATAGGATACTTGAAGATAAGTCATGATGAAAGGAAATCTGGGGACAAATCCCTAGCATAGGTATATTTTAGGATGGCTGGGGCTATGTGATAAAGGGCATAGACTCTCTGGAACAGTGAAGTGAAGTGAAGTGAAGTGAAGTGAAGTGAAGTGAAGTGAAAGTCACTTAGTCGTGTCCAACTGTCGTGTCCAACTGTTTGCGACCACATGGACTATACAGTCCATGGAATTCTCCAGGCCAGAACACTGGAGTGGGTAGCCTTTCCCTTCTCCAGGGGATCTTCCCAACTCAGGGATAGAACCCAGGTTTCATCATTGCAGGTGTTGTGGTCCTTTAATGGACCAGAACCTGGTGGTCTGGAGTCTACCGATATGAAAGTAAAGGAGAGAGAAAGAGGCTAATATTCCTTGGTTTACGCAGAAAGCCCCTGAAACGGGACTTGCTCTGTTCACGGAGGCCTCAGGCACCCTCCTGATGGAGTGAAGACACAGAGCGCCTTCTTGAGAGTGTCTTAGAAGCCCAGGCAGGAAAGTGAACTCAGAGGGCCTCTGCGCTCCAAGGGATCAGCCTGAAAAAGAGAGGGAGAGAGAGAGAGAGAGAAAGACATGGGGACCAGAGCTCTGATGGAGCAAAGATGTTTTAATTAACATGGTGTGTGTATATATACTGTCTTACAAAGTTGTTATTCTTAGTAAAGATAAAGATTAAAATTCCGGACTTACAAAACATAGGCAATCCATATTAAAGAGAAAGATTTGTAAACAGTCACTTTTACCATAAGGTTCACAAGGAGGAAGACGATACTTGTCACTGTATAGAAAAACTAATGAAGGAAATGCCTGGATTCTTCAGCCTCTGGGAGAGGCTTGCCTCTCCTCTTAATTCCTGAATATTCAGGAATTAATAAGGAGCAGAGAATTCCTGACAGATCCGAAGTAGCACACAGGAAGCCTGCTGTTAAATGTATCCTGATATGCAGACAGGTTCTTTACCAGCTGAGTCATAAAGGAAGCCCCTTGAGCAGTTAAAGGGTACCAGAAATCTCATCTCTTAAGACTCCAAGCTTCCCTTGCTGTCCACATTCATGTCAAGCTCACTTCTTCCTCTGGACCCTTGCACTTGCTGATTCCCTTTGCCTGGATATTCAAATGGCATTCCTTTACTTTCTTCAAGTCTCTGTCAAAAATCCCCTTAGGAAAGAGGCTTTCCCTGGCCTCCATGGTACAGAGAAGCAGAAGGCAGCTGCAAGGGGAGAGCTTAGGGCACAGCTTTTATTGGGGTTTCCATTATGACTGGCTAGTTTGAGAAACTGGAACTTTGCAGGAGAAGGTGGGGTCATGCATGCATTCACCAGGTTCTGTGTCTATGTAGACCATCTCAAGTGCTGTGATGAACTCTCACGCTCTATTGGAGGGAAGTGGTTTTCAGCCAGGAAAACTGCTTAGAGGATTGAAGATTTTGGAGCTGACCTGGGACTTTGGCAGGAAAATAATGGAGATAAAGAAGGGAGATTCCTGGCAGAGAAGCACCTCTGGGTTTGTTTCAGGGAGAGGTTGAGAGACCTATAGAGTATTACAGGGGTGAGAGATGCCTGAGGGCAGAGTAGGGGGCATTGCATGCCAGGCTGAAATGTTTTGATTTTCTGTGTTTATGCAGAGGAACTATGCAAGAATGGCACACCTAGGAAGGACTCCAGAGATCATTGAGTTCTTGTTCTTTGTGTTATACAGGAGGAAATTGAGGCCTCAGTTCACACAAGTACTAAATGGCCAACATCAGGCAATTGTGGAAGGGGCAAAGTTTGAGGGATTGGCAAGCTCTGTGATAAACACTGGTGGATCAGGGCTAAGGGTCCCTGGGTGGGGAAGGGAGCTACCTTGGATACAGGCTCCAGTCTGGGGCAAAGGAGGTCCTGGGACGCCAGCAGGGACTAAGGAAACAGGCTGAGGCAGGAGCTGCGCTGTGCCCTGTTGCATGAGGTCAGCAAAGAAAGAATTAGCAAAATGGCTCAGGAGACCTGAAAAGAGGCAGGAGAGACTGAGACCATCAGTGCAGAGAAATCAAGGCAGGAGAGGATTTACAGTAGGCAGGATTTACAAAGGGCAGTCAAGGGTTCAAAGAAATTCATAGTTTGGGTTAGTTGTGGAGCAAGGAAATGGCTTTCTGTATCACTGCTGTGAGAGACACCCAGACTGCAAGAGGAGATGGGCACCCCAGAGAATTCTAGATGTTGGCTGGAGTCAAGGAAGAGAGAGAGAGGATGGGCTCTTGTGGGAGTAACAAGTTAAAGAATATATCTTTAGGAGAAGGGAGATGTATTTTTGGCTTGAGGGAATAAACTAATCTTGCATAATGGGATTAAAGTTTTATTTTTCTTTTATCTCTGAGCTTTAGGTCTTTCATCTTGAAACCAGGGATTAAAAAGAATCTATGACACAGGCTTATGAAGATTAAGTGGGAAAACCGCAAAAATGTTTAGCACAGTGCCTGGCACATTATAAACATATAATACATGTTATTTTTTAATATTTATTTTTATTTGCTTACTTATTTGGCTGCTTTGGGTCTTAGTTGTAGCATGTAGGATCTTCAGTCTTTGTTGTGGCATGTGGGATCTTTAGCTGCAGCATGTGGGATCTAGTTTCCTGACCAGGGATTGAACCCAGACCCTTGCACTGGGAGCTAGGAGTCTTAGCCACTGGGCCACCAGGTAAGTCCCCATGGTAGTTATTTTTAATATTTTATTTCTACAAGCTTGTGAAGGGCTCATCTCAGAATCTTGAGGAAAGTATTACTTGCATTTAAAATCTTGATATCATATATTTATCATTTTATGGAGTCCAGTTGATAAAGAAGTACAGTTTCACATATTTTGAAGGACTGAGCTGGAAATAGGCCCAAAGATGATTTCTTTTTCTCTCTCACGTACCTGTGGAAGTTATAGATTTTAATTAAGTGCTATTGTGTGAGCCAAATTGCCTCCTCATGGGTGCTGGTGAGAGTTCATGTCTTGAGGGAGAATTTGGTTTTGGATTTATTACTTACATCTGCAAGAGGAGTAAGTAAGAGTAAGAACAGAACACTCTGATAAGGAACTTGACTAGTTTTTCATTTTGATCTGAAACCTGTAATCCAAGATTGAGGCAACTTTTCTTATTTTTTTTTAACTTTTCCAAGACTGGAATGCTCTTATTTAAGCAAAGATAAATCATAGATGATAAAGAAAATTTTCTTTTGAAGGATTCCATCTCTATTCTTTCTGATGCAAATTTTGTGAAAAAGAGCCCCCAAAAGTGGGGGACTGCCAGGAAACCAAGACACAAAATCTTTTTAAAGAAGACACCTGTGATGCCAGCTAGAGACCAGGGCCACATGGAGCGGAAAGGAATTAGTTACAGCCCTAAAACAGGGATAAATGCATCTGGTGTCAGATTAACTTCAGCAAACAATCTTGCTTAGCCTGAAGCACTCTGACTCAACAGCATGCTGATTTCAGTGTGAAAAACAGATGTGTAAAGGCGACTTCTCAATAAGCAAAATGTGGTTGGGTGCATCTTACGTGGACATAAAGCAGTGTCTTAAAATCATGATGTTGAATACAATAAGAAAAGAGATTTGTAATACAGTTCCACTATGTAATTTACGCTAAAGCCTTTGACTGTGTGGATCACAACAAACTGTGGAAAATTCTTAAAGAGATGGGAATACCAGACCACCTTACCTGCCTCCTGAGAAACCTGTATGCAGGGCAACAAGCAACAGTTAGAACTGGACATGGAATAACGGACTAGTTCAAAATTGGGAAAGGAGTATGTCAAGGCTGTATATTGTCAACTTGCTTATTTAACTTCTATGCAAAGTACATCTATGACATGCCAGGCTGGATGAAGCAGAAGCTGGAATCAAGATTGCCAGGAGAAATATCAATAACCTCAGATATTGATAACCACAGATGACACCACCCTGTGTCAGAAAGTGAAGAGGAACTATAAAGAGCCTCTTGATAAGTGTATAAGAGGAGAGTGAAAAAACTGGCTTAAAACTCAACATTCAAAAAATTAAGATGATGCCATACGGTCCCATCAGTTCATGGTAAATAGATGGGGAAACAATAGAAACAGTGAGAGACTTTATTTTCTTGGGCTCCAAAATTACTGCAGATGGTGACTGCAGCCATGAAATTAAAAGATGCTTGCTCCTTGGAAGAAAAGCTATGACCAACCTAGACCGCATATTAAGAAGCAGACATTACTTTACCAACAAAGGTTGGTCTAGTCAAACCTATGGTTTTTCCATAGTCATGTATGGATGTGAGAGTTGGGCCATAAAGAAAGCTGAGCACTGATGAACTGATGAACTGTGGTGTTGAAGAAGACTCTTGAGAGTCCCTTGGACTGCAAGGAGATCCAACCAGTCAACCTTAAAGGAAATCAATCCTGAATATTCATTGGAAGGACTGATGTTGAAGCTGACACTCCAATACTTTGGCCACCTGGTGTGAAGAGCTGACCCATTAGAAAAGACCCTGATACTTGGAAAGATTGAAGGCAGGAGGAGAAGGGGATGACAGAAGACAAGATGGTTGGATGGCCTCACTGACTCAATGGACATGAGCTTGAGCAAGCTCCAGGAGTTGGTGATGAACAGGGAGGCCTGGCATGCTGCAGTCCATGGGGTTGCAAATAGTCAGACATGACTGAGCAACTGAACAAAATAAATGTAATTTAAAGTCACATATGCATACAAAGGGGCTTCCCAGGTGGTGCTAGTGGTAAAAGAACCCACCTGCCAATGCAGGAGACAAAGAAGATGCCAGTTTGATCCTTGGATCTGGAAAATCCCCTGGAGGAGGACATGGCAACCCACTCCAGTATTTCTGTCTGAAGAATCCCAGGCAGGAGGAGCCTGATGAACTGCAGTCCATAGAGGTGCAGAGTTGGACACGACTGAAGCGACCTAGCACTCATACATGCACATGCATACAAAGCAGCCCTACTCATTTCTACAGGGATACATGTACATTTAAGGACATATCTCTAACAGAGAGGTTGCCGAAGGAATAATGCAGTTGCGTGTGGGGATCAGAAATGAGAGGACAAGAAAAAAAAAAAGAGAAAAAGAAAACAAAACAAGAGGGGATTTGCACAAACTGATAATGACGATGTGCTATGAATTGAGTATGAATTTAAAAAGAGAGAGGTCTTTTAGTTGTTGGTCTTTTCTTTGTTGCTCTATATACGTGGTGCAAAGGCAAGTGTGTTTGGGAAAACATGCTGTCCTAGAGGTAACATGGCTTTCAAGGGATTCTTCAGAGCAGTTTATGGTGGCTTCCTGAGGTGAAAACAAAGAGACTGTTGTTCAGTTGCTAAGTCTTGACTGACTCTCTGCGACACATGGAGTGTAGCCCTCCAGTCTCCACTGTCCGTGGAGTTCTCCAGGTAAGAATACTGGAGTGGATTGCCATTGGCTTCTCAGAGAATCTTCCCAACCCAGGTCTCCTGCATTGCAGGCAATTCTTTACTGTCTGAGCCACCAAGGAAGGTATGATTTCCACCAAATGTCAGATGCAGGGCACCACCTGCAGCAGCACTCCAGGGGGCATTCTTCACACAAAGAGGAATGGCTCCAACCTGCCTATGTGAGCTGAAACCCAGAGCCAGACTCCTTCAAGGGTTTTTCAGGGGCTGTATCCCAAGATATTTTACAACTAATGTTTAGACCTCATTCTTGTAGAAAAGTTATTTTATGAGGATGAAAACAGGCTGAGAACTGGCATTTTTACATTTAGAGAAATATTAATATATGAGGGAACAGATGAAATACTTTAAGTAGTTCATAGTTAAACTTTTTTCATCCTTAAGATGCTTGCTTCAACTTCAGCTTATTTATGGGTCTAGAAGAGTTCTTGGCATGAGTTTGAGCTTTGATCTGTATGGTATGGTCTGCTTAACTATCAGGATTCTCAAAATCTGGTCCCTAGACCAGCAGCATCAGCATGGAACTTGTTGGAAATGCAGATATGCAGGCCTCGCCAGAATCTCCTAAACCAGAAACTCTGGTGCTGGAGCCAAACCATCTGGTTTACCAAGCCCTTCAGGTGGTTCTGGGGCAGTTAAAGTTCTAGTACCACTGATCTGGACTCTTCTTTCTTAAACTTGGCTATACAAAGGCTTTAATTTCTTATATCCTGCCAGCCTTTTCTAAGTGGAGGAGTTTTGAAAAAACTGCCTAGGCCCAGATCAAACCCCAGACACTTAACATCAGAATATCTGGGAGGCAGAGCCCAGGCATCAGTATTTCTTAAGTCTCCCTAGATGGTTCTAATGTGCTGCCAAGTTAGAGAACCATTGATCTAGACTAGGGCTTCTCCAACTTTCATGTGTACCTGAAGCGACTGGGATCTTGTTAAAGTGCAGATTCCCATTGAGTAGGCCTGGGGTGGGGCCTAAGCTTCTGCATTTTTTATAAGCCTCCAGGGTATACTAATCGGGGAAGGCAATAGCACCCCACCCCAGTACTCTTGCCTGGAAAATCCAATGGACGGAGTAGCCTGGTGGGCTGCAGTCCATGGGGTCGCTAACAGTCGGACAGACTGAGCAACTTCACTTTCACTTTTCTCTTTCATGCATTGGAGAAGGAAATGGCAACCCACTCCAGTATTCTTGCCTGGAGAATCCCAGGGACGGGGGAGCCTGGTGGGCTGCCGTCTATGGGGTCACACAGAGTCGGACACGACTGAAGTGACTTAGCAGCAGCAGCAGCAGGGTATACTAATGCTTCTGGATTGCCAGCCACATTTGGAGAAATAGGATCTGGGGATCAGAGGAAAGAGCATTAACCAAGGGGTCAGTGGACGTGGCTGCCATCTTGCTTGGACTGTCACCTTAATTCTTTGGGCCCAGCATTTGTTCTGTCTACCTCCTCAGGATGGTGAGAAAACTTAATGAATAATTCAGTGTTGTTTTCTTGAACATGTGCACATATCTCATGAATTTAGAGCATGTGTGGATAAACATTTAAATTTTTTAATAGTTGTGAATTTATTGTTATGAGTACTTTACTTAGATCAAATATTACTGGCCTTCAGTATATAGTAGCTCTAAAGCTGCCCTTTAAAAGACATATATTTAAGTTTAGAAAGCAAGGCCATTTAAATAAATAACTAGAGATAGCTGACAGAGCAAAATTATGAGGATAGGATGAGAGTGACTCACGTTTTAGAAGTGCTGAGAAAGCAGATGCAAAAGAGGCTGTGAGGGCTAAAAAGAAAAGTAGAGCTTGATTTTGATGAGTTCAATGAGTTGATATGTTAGATCATTAAGAGGGTATGCATTCTGTAGCACTCATGTACTTGGTTGCTAGAATCATTATTTATTCAGAAAATACTGATTGATTGCTGCTTTGCATTCAATATTCTTTTGGTCACTGGGGAGAGAGAGAGAAACAAATCATTTATGTCCCCAAGAAAATTAGAGGAGGATCAGAGGATAAGATGAAATAAACAAGTCTGCACTTTAAAATTTAATATTTTACTATAAAATATGAAAAAATGAAGCCTTGCTCACTAACAGCAAGGAAAGCTGTCCTAACAACAATGACTCTTTCATACACAAATCAAAATCCAAGGGAGCTGAAAGTCTCAATTCTGACAGCTTTTAATGGATAGATTTCATTTACTGGATGTGGGGAACAGAGCTGGGCTCCGGTGCCTGGGTTCATTTCTTGAACTTGCTGAATGCCTTTGTGTAGTATGATGCCAGAACATCTTGTGAGAGAGCATGGGGACAGCACTCAGTGAGCCTGGAAAAGAAGTCACTGACTCTGACTCAAAATAAGGATTTTCTGAGATTTCTAAATGAGGAGGCAAGAATGTAGTACAGTTCATCAATACCTTGCAATCCCAGGCCTCTGCCCTTGGACGTGAGTGGGAATTGTCTACTGATCATCTTCCATTTCATTTACTTAGGGCTTTGGGAATATATAACTTAACTTTCTTTGGGCTTCAGTGTCCTCACCCATCAAATTATAATATTGGGCAGTCACTGCTGCTGCTGCTGCTGCTAAGTCGCTTCAGTCGTGTCCGACTCTGTGCGACCCATAGATGACAGCCCATCAGGCTCCACCATCCCCGGGATTCTCCAGGCAAGAACACTGGAGCGGGTTGCCATTTCCTTCTCCAAAGTATGAAAGGGAAAACTGAAAGTGAAGTCGCTCAGTTGTGTCCGACTCTTAGCGACCCCATGGACTGCAGCTTACCAGCCTCCACCATCCATGGGATTTTCCAGGCAAGAGTACTGGAGTGGGGTGCCATTGCCTGCTCCGTGGGCAGTCACTAGACTCCCTAAAGGCATAACATTTTGGTATCTAGGACTTTAAATTTGAGAAGGAGTGTCTACTGGAGTATACATAAAGTAGAGTGGAGGACTTATTAAAAGTGTAGTTATGTGCTGAATTATAAGAATTTCATTTTCTATTAATATCTTTGTTCAATCAGGGTTTGTAATCTTACCTGATTATGGCATCTGGAGGAATAAGTAGACTCCCTAAAGGCATAACATTTTGGTATCTAGGACTTTAAATTTGAGAAGGAGTGTCTACTGGAGTATACATAAAGTAGAGTGGAGGACTTATTAAAAGTGTAGTTATGTGCTGAATTATAAGAATTTCATTTTCTATTAATATCTTTGTTCAATCAGGGTTTGTAATCTTACCTGATTATGGCATCTGGAGGAATAAGCAGATTAAAAATAAAAATGAGATAAAACAAGATGTTATTTGAACTTAGAACTTAATAATACTGCTGGTTCTTTGATTTGAGGAGGTTAAATCTATTGAAAATGTGTCCTGAATTGGGTCTATCCAGACAAAGTAAAGATGGAGTTACTATGTGATGAATTTAATCAATGTAGCCAATAAAAGGGGCTTCCCAGGTAGCTCTAGTGGTTAAGAACCTGCCTGCCAATGCAGATAGATGTAAAGGATGGGGTTCAATCCCTGGGTTGGGAAGATCCCCTGGAGGAGAGCACGGCCACTCACTCCAGTATTCTCGCCTGGAGAATCCCATGGACAAAGGAGCCTGGCGGGCTACAGTCCATAGGGTCACAAAGAGTCCAACTCCACTGAAGTGACTTTGCATGCACATGCATGCATACAGCCAATAAAAAGGAGAGTTTAAACTACTTTCATCAACACACATGTATGAGGGACTGACAAAATTTTCCAATCCTAATTGTAGGGTTTGGGGAATTGAAATGCACCCACAATTACTTGAACCTCTCCACGCCAGCTTACTTGCATACAGAAAGTGGAAAGGGCTTTTCCAAGGCAGATCTCCCTAGTCAAGCCTCCCTCGCCTGTATCCTGCCATCTGCAGACAGCAGTCTAAGATTTATCTTACTTTAAACAAGAAAGAGCCAAGGGGAGTATGGAAGTCTGATGACTTTGTTGCTCTGTGTGGAAAGGAAACAGACTGAGTGAATTTATATACGATCCCTAAGGAGAAAGCATCTTTGTGCTGTATTTCTTTTTGTCCTGGAGATCCTGAAAGTAAGCTGGAAGAGGCAGTTCATAAAGTTTGGATTTGTTTGAGTTTGGGGGAGAGCCTTGATTACAAAGGAGGAGGTGCTTTATTTATATACACCAGATGTAATACAGGATTCCCTAGTCTATTTTTCCAGAAACTGGGAGCCTCTGGTGAAAATCAGCTTGTCTCAAGTGGGAGTCATTCCTCATCGATCAGCAGAGCCTGATATGAACATTTTCTCCCCAGAATTTGCTAGAATCTGTGTATTAACTTCAAATGATGACAGACTAATTGCACTGGCTTCCTGTCCTGGGCACAGTCTTTCTGTGCCCAGATTTTCACAGATTTCTGGGAGAAATCAACCTTTCTGATGACTTGCTTTTCTTTGCTGCATGGACCAACATCCTTGCACTTAACAGCTCTTACTGTAAGTGGTGCTGTTGGACCATTTTCCCATGTACACGTCTCAGTGCCTAAGTGCATTTAGAGGATGGTCAGAAAGATTGTTCCTTTGACTAGCAGAATAAGCTTTCTTCATTTAATAACTTCCTCCTCCTGAGATATGTGGAGGCTGCTCCGTCTCCTTCTGGTTTGCAATCCTGAGATTTCTCTAGGATGTGATAAAAAAATTTAAATAAACCAGTAGGGATGAGTTAATGGTACCTACTGCATATACCTATCTGTTCTAACCTAAGAGAAGGTAAAGGGTTTGAGGAAACCTAGGAGCTGGCAGACAATACTATAGATAGTGTGGGGGAATGGGGGAGGGCTACAGATTACAGAAAGTTAATTGATCATTTATATATAAAAGAAGTTTTATAAAAGGTGCTCAGAAAGGTGCAGGAAAAGGAGAAAAGATTTGCCTTGATGATTAGCCAGGAGAAGTCATTATGGGCTAATTACATGTATGTAAGTCATACTTTTGTATATATATAGCTGCATATATGTATATGTTATATGGCAGGCTCCCTTGCATTTAACAGCTCATCCCTGAACACCAAAGGACAGCCGAGCCTTATAACCCCTGTTCCATGAGGGTTTGCAATGTAAACATTGCATGTCTAGATAGCTCACTGTTTAGACAAAATGTGTCACATTTTAAAACTGTGACTCTTGTTTTTTCGGCTGTGCTTATTTCATAAACTTAAGAGACATTTGACTTGTTGTTATTTTCATGGAGAAGTGAGTTTAGTGGCTGTTGTAATCGATAAACGTATTTTTCCTCCAGTGCCATCAACTAAAGCACTGCAGCAAGAATGAGAGGATGACCAGTGCCCCTGCAGGGCATATTTGAACTGTTTTTACAGACTGAAAATGCAAGAACTTTAGTCTGGGGCAATCTGGCAGAAGGCTGGTCTACTTGGTTTCCTTCTGTCACACTTTTGGTGGAATGAATTAGACTTTTAAATCAGGAAATTCAGCAAGATGAGTTAAGTCTTTGCACAAAAGCAGTGGAAGATTTCCAGCTGGTTGGGGGTACAATATGGAAATGTCTTGCTAAATCAGGGTCTAGTGGAATGTTGCTCTACTGGCAGTCAGGCTCTGTTTCTCAGCAAGCAATCTGTGGGTTGCATGTAGGATGGAGCACGCTGAGAGCATAAGCATCGCCTTGCTCGTGGAAGACTTGCTGGTTCAGATGTTTCCCATTAGAAACTGGGCGTGGGCTTTTTCAATTTAAACTAAAGCAGCAGTTCTAGTAGGAAGAAACTCCCTGATCTGTGTCTTCTGTTTCTGGATGCCGTTCCTCAGAGAGCCAGATTTCAGCAGAAAGAGTTGTTAATGGTGGACTTTGGGCAACCGAAACCCCATGGGAGAAACAAGAAAGATGGAGAAAGAGGGGGTACTGTCATGATCTTCAACACTTTATTAGAGGCTATTGATGCTAGAATAATAAGTCAAGATGAACAAAGGCACTCACTTTGGGTGAAAATGTTACCTTCTCTTACAGTTTTAGGTAACTGAGTTCTAAGCCTTATAATAACCACACGTTTTCCTAACTGATGGCTGATTTTCTGGTTATGCAACCAGTGTCCAAGTGATCAGGTAAATAGCTGGTTCCAGAACAAATGTTATACTGTACTGAGACAATCACAAGGTAAGGCCTGATCTTTCCTTTCCCTCCATTGTATACTTTCTGTGTGTTAGGTATGAACTTCCTCTTGGTTTGGCAGATTGACTCTGATTTAACCTGAATGAAGCTCTTAATATCCTTTTTCAGACAGGAACACAATTTGACTCATGGTTCCTGAGTTCATATTCATGTTTCCTGCTGCTGGATACCTGGGACTTTTCTGCCAGAGGGCTAGATGTTGCTGTACTCAAGGCTATGCTGTATCCAGAATTGTGGCATGGCGGGAGGGGCTGGTGCTCAGAACTCAGGATACAAATGGGCAGGTGTGGAGGTGGGTGATCTGGGTAACTCAGAACCTGCAGATTCTTGTGTGGGAGAATTAACTGCCCACACTCTTCCTGGCAATGTGTGTGTCCGTGGTCAATGAAGAGCTATATGAGAATGTTTGATGAAGGGATGAAACTGATATTCATCATCGTATTAAAAGCAACTCAGATAACTAGTTTTCAGATGGTGATCAGTCACTGATCCCTTAGTTAGGGCAGGTTGAAGGGAAAACCATGAGGTGAGTTTTCTTTGTCACATCCTATCTTGCCCCTACTCCTCAAGGAAGCCCTCTGCTCACCCAATCTGACCCTCCCCTTCAGTGCCTTGCCTTAAGAAGGGGAACCAACAAATTTCCCAGTGTTAGCATATATTTAGTCTTTCAAAATTTTTATTTCTGTTTTAATTAGGGAGCTCTAGGAGAAGAGCTGAACACTCTAAGCTCTTAAGTAAAAAATCTGAAATGGTGGACTTCTTTATAACAAGCGGAGATATTTAGGGGCAAGTTGAGCTTTCTGGATGAGTGGGGAATGTGGGTGCCAACTTCTTTGGTACCTGAAATATGCCTTCATTTTAATAGGGCAGTTCCACCTCCTCTTTTTCAAAATTTGGGACAATATTTGTAGTGGTTAGGTGATTGGACCTGAATTTTGCTGTTTACCAACTGTGTGACCTTAAATAAGTCACTTAATCACTTCAAGCTTCAACTTCATCATGTACAATGGTAGTAATAATGATACCTTTTCAGTGAGTTTCTGTGAGCTTCAAATGGGTTAACACACAGACACACATATATAATTTACATGGAATATTAAGGATAGTAAAAAAATCTAGAAACATTTGTTTCTAGATTAACAAGGAGATAAACAAGGGCAGTACTGGATTGCCCTTTTGTGTTTTTTGAATTTTGAACCTTATGAATGTACAATTNTATATAATTTACATGGAATATTAAGGATAGTAAAAAAATCTAGAAACATTTGTTTCTAGATTAACAAGGAGATAAACAAGGGCAGTACTGGATTGCCCTTTTGTGTTTTTTGAATTTTGAACCTTATGAATGTACAATTTATATACAGTATTGAAATTAAAATGTCCCTAATAACTTACCAGGAATTTGGTTAATATAAAGTAATGCCATCTAAATGGTGACTGTCTCTTATTCAGCGCAGGTTATTGATGAGTGCTTCATAGAGCTGGCCTCATTGAATCCTCACAAGTGTTGTGTGCGGGAGGTGTTCTGGAGGAACTCATGACTGGGACATCAAAGTAGGGACTTTGGCAGCTATATTCTGTATGTGTAATAATTTAAAAATATGTTTGTCATAAAATACTTCAAACATACAGGAAAATATGCAGAAGTATTTTTCTATTATTATTTAAAGTGTTCTGAAAGGATGGTCATATAACTTAGTATCCAAAGTGGAATACTCTTGAGAGAGAAGGGGCTGCTGTTGCTAATTATACTGGGATAACAAATGTAAACTCAACAGCCCCAGGCAAACTGAGTCATATGGTCACCTGGAAATCAAGCATTACCATAACTGCTGAAGTTCCTCTTTAGGCCTCTTCCTGGCCCATGTCTCCCTTCCTCTCAAGGCAATCATGATCTTGATATAGATGCGCACACTGTTCACTGTTTGCTCATTCTATGTATGTGTGCATAATAAACTGTACAGAGTATTCCTTTGTGTTTTCCAAATGTTAGATAAATGGTATCTTATGTTGTCACTTTTTCCTTCTTTTTCTGAAAAATTAGAGGAACTGGGCCAAGGAATAATGATGTATTAGCTAAGGTTCTTCTGACTGAAAGCAGCAGAAACTAATTTTGGCTAGCTTAAACCAGGGAGGGATTTTGTGAAGAACATTGGGGTGTCTTAAGTACCTCATGACTGGGAAAGAGCATTCAGTCCAAGTTCTGGGATCTAAGCAACAGGTAGATATAGATCCTGTTGCTCCCACACCTGTCATCAATATGGCCACAGTGGCCCCCAGTTTCTGTTTGTCTGGGTGCCAGTATTCAAGTTCCAGAGACAGTAAAGAGAATCCATTTGGGCCAGCTGTCCTTCCTAGTCAACATCCTGTATATGGTCAGGAATGCAGGGTGATACAGAAAGGAAATAACCACCAAGAACTTGTCCACGGAATTGGGGCTATTCCCAGAGGAGGAGAAATTATGAGCAAGCAGGGCATCTAAAGAGGTGACAACCACAGTGAGCAGAGAAAATTTGGAGATGAGAAGGAAATCTCTTATGTTTATGGCTTCTTCTGAAAAGGAATATAGGGGGAAACACTTGGCCATTTGGGGATTCCTTTCTGCCATTTCTGAGGGAAATTTAAATGGACGCCAAAATTCTAGATTCTGAGAAAAGTTGGTTGAAAAAAAAAATTGGAAGAAATGTTACAGTTCTCCTGTGAGAATTAAAGCTTAAAAGTCCATTACTTATTTGAAGAAATTCACTGACTTCAAGTTGAAAGCAAGAGCAGGAAATACAGCTGTGCAGGATCAAAGGTCAAGGTCAGCATTTCTGGAAACAAGGACATAAGCGTGGAAGGGAAGCTCAGTGAGACTTGACTGCATCTTCTGCTCCAAGTGTGTTCATGGCTCTGCCTGCTGCCAACAGTGCATTATTCCTACAGATAAATATTAGTAAGTTTATAGGTCTAAGACACTTCTTACAAATCCTGTGGTGGTCTAAGACATACCAGGCATTGGAAGCAAGATATAGCCTTAAATTGACTATTCTGACATTTGCTTCTCTGTAGTACTCTTGACCTTGCCTTCAAATATTACTTCAATTCTATTGGAAAGAACATTTGATGCTTTGTGGGGTTAAAAATTTCATTTAAAGAATAAGAGTCTTTGAATGTTTGTGGAATTATCTTCCAATTTAAAAATTATTTTTATTTAGCACCATTTTGTGTTAATGTTGATTTCTTTTTAATGTTTTCTATTATTTTGTGTGTCTATAGGTAGAGATCATTTTTACATAGTATTGGATTTTATAATCTTATTGCAATTTGTTGGTTAATTACAATAATAATACTTTTTATTATTAAATACAAAAATCCATACTTTTGGTATTATATCCTTAAACAGAAGACCATGAAAACTTTTCATACAGTCCTATCACAGAAAAAGGATTCTCTGCTTATTATTATGGTCACTTAATATTTTTAAGAAACATGTAAGTACAAGTGCTATGAGAATTACAGAATACTGACATGAATTCTGGAATTTCTAAGAATTCTCAGAAAGTCTATCTCCTCATTTTTGAATCCTAATGATTAATATCTGTCAGAAGTTTGGACACAGTGAAAGGAAGTAACACCCTCTGTTGATACCTGGCAGGTCAATGATGGAAGGTTACTGTTGAGCTCTGAGCTGCTGTTATGAGCAGTGTCCCTGAGTCAGTCATACTTGTTGGGGGATCTCAGATACATGAAGAGAACTGTTGTTGACTACAAACCTCTGGGTTGATCTTGGCTCCTACTGAAAGTTGGAAAAATCAGTTCCATGATAAGTGAAAAGTGACTCCTTTCTGGCTTTCAAGGAAATACTAGAAACAGGGTGAAGAAAAATGCCAGAACAATGAAGATGCCCTTGGGAAGTTGGGAACCTTATTTTAGGCTATGAAATGCTAACCACTGACACCACTTTCGGGTTAGAACAGCATGTCCAGAAAACTCTAGGTTAAACTGCAGTGATCATGGTCATGCACATTGTTTCTCTGTTTGGTTGAGTTATTTTTCAGATACGTGTCCTCTGTAGATGTGCTCTGAGGAAATGAGAGAAAGGCTGAAAAAATCTCATGGAGAAAACTGACCTGTCAGGGTATATAGAACTATCAGGCACAGTGGTTCCTGGTTAAGAGTAAAACCTGAGTTGAACCTCACTGAGCTAGAGGGACTTGAGGATGGCATCAAACTGACGGGTCCTGATAACACAGTATTTCACTATCAGTCAGGCAGACTCACCCGTACCTCATGGTTGAGAAAAATTCATTCAGAAGACTTATATGGCAAGCCATGTTATTTAGCTCCATGAAATAGATGGATATAAAATTGCTTTTTAAAAATGACTACATAGAAATATTAAAATATTTATTCAGAGATTAGCCGTATATGGGAGGGGGGTCCCTTTCTAAAACCCAAACATAAAAACCACCAAAGGAATATTTGATATAGGCTGTGATTGCAAACGACTATTGCAATATAATTTAAGTAAAACTTGGAGTATACATTTTCTTTTTAATAAAGATCTAAATTGTGTTCCTTTTTGAAGACTTTAAAAACAAAATTCATCTGCTGGAAAGTATTGAGATTGCTCTAGAAAGTAAGCTTTCTTTTTTTCCCTTTTATAGAATTAAGAACTTTGATAAAACTCTTTCTAAAGTTTTAAATAATCTGTTACTGTAATCATTGTCATGCCTAGATATTAAAGGGGGACGCATGGAAATGGTATCTTTATTGGCAGATCAGAGGCCTATTATTTTTAGGTAAAACTGAATTAAAATGAAAACTTTTGGTTTCCCAAAACCACCATTTTTACAAGTTAGTTAACATTAAGTGTTTTTCAAAGCTGAGGCCAGGGCATGCAGCAGTCAAGAGACCACATCTGCATTGGTTGAACCAGTCACCTTCTTGTGCTGGTCTCAGGAGATTTATAAACAGCATTTCAGTGTTCCTAAGCATGCCTGAGCGACTGAACTGAACTGAAGCATCCTGTGGTTACCTCCAAAAACAAACTCCAGAAGAACTGGAGTTCCATGTGTGAGGCTGATGGCTCTTTTTTCATTAAGAATAGTTTTTTTCATACTTAACCCTAGTTTCCTGATTTGCATGTGATCTCGTACAGATACTGTCCTGTAAAGGTTATTCAGACATAGTATATTGTTGCCTCAAAGATAATACTATCTGATACAAATATTAAAAATTTTGTAATAATAATTGTATAGTAGTTATTATAGTAATGATTATAATATCAGTGATAATTACTTTATTGATAGTAATATTAATATAATAATCACAATAATTACATCAAGCACTTATTAAGCCCTTAAAATATTCTAGGCCTTGTGCTAAGCAGTTTTTACATATTAGCTTTTTGAGTATGGTCATAACCCTAGAAGGTAGGTAGTATTGTGTCCATTTTACAGATTCAGAAACTGAGCTTTGGAGAGAGTAAACAACTTGTCCAAGGTCATGTGGGTGGTTGCTGATGAAGGTGGGAAACAGTTTTGAAGCCCAAATGTGAGAAATCAGAGACAAGTGCACAAACATTTATAAGATACACATGTGACATGCGTCTTTCCATCACTTGAACATTCACTTAGTGGCCTTATGCTAAAGGAAGTAGAGAAGGAATAAGTTCTGCTGGAATTAGTATGTGTTATTTCATTTGTTGGGGGACAGAAGGCTTAGTGGAAGGTAGTGTTTTAGGAGAAATGTGTAACTAACTTTCCCCACTCACCAGAAGATGTTTGGGTAGATTTAAAAGGGAACTAGCACTTCCTTAGAGGACTGCCTCATGACATTTTCCACCTGCTTTTTCTGCCTCTAGTCCTGTACTTTTGGCATTTCTTCTGCTGTTGGAGTCAGTGAGTCTACTGCATGTTTTTAGCATGCCCTGTGTGCACAGAAGCAGACTCAGTAGGAATATAGAACTACCAAGGGCCAGACATGTGTGCCTGCCTTTCCTGTCAGCCAGGAGATAAGGGGTGGGGCAGAAAATAAAATTATATGGAAATGTATATGTGTATATATATATATGTATGTATGTATGTAAAATTCATTTTAAGTCTCAAAACCATTCAAGGATTTTTTTTTTTTTAAACTGGGCAATTTTACCTGCTCCTGTTTGCATATTCTGATAAGTTCCTAAATGGAAGCCTGATAGGAATTAATCTTTTAATGTCTCATAAGTAAAAAAGCAAATCATAGAATGATATGGCTGAAAGGGACCCCAGAGAGCTAAAGAGTTTCATGGAATATTGATGACCTTGATCTCTTAGTAGATGATTTGGAAATGGACCCCAGGGTCAAATAAAATTTAGAAGTGCTGGGTTAAAGTTAAATAGCTTTTTTCCTATGGAACTTCACGGAGTCTTTCATATGCTAATATGCTTTGTGAATCTACAAGAGGGTGGAGAAAGTCTGAAATGTTTCAAGACTGATTTTACCCAAATTCCCTTTTGGGAAAGGCTGAGTAGCTGAGCCGCTAGCATAGTCTCTACAGGAAGATGGCAACTGACACCTTTTAGAGAACAAGGAAATCCCAAGGGGAAGGAAGGATATACCAGTTGCCTCTGTTTCAGGCCAATATTTCTCAGTGAGAGGACTTTCCCTAGAGACTCAGGGGAGGCTAGAAGGCACCTGCAGGCAAACAGGATGCACTTCATTGTGATACACGCTGTAGAGAAATTGTGAATTCAGCATAAAGGGGTGACCAGCCCCTTAGAATCAGGACAAAGTATTTATCCCTGACCTAGCCCACTGAGGCGGGGAAGGCAATGGCACCCCACCCTAGTACTCTTGCCTGGAAAATCCAATGGACGGAGTAGCCTGTGGGCTGCAGTCCATGGGGTCGCTAACAGTCGGACAGACTGAGTGACTTCACTTTCACTTTTCTCTTTCATGCATTGGAGAAGGAAATGGCAACCCACTCCAGTATTCTTGCCTGGAGAATCCCAGGGACGGGGGAGCCTGGTGGGCTGCCGTCTATGGGGTCACACAGAGTCGGACACGACTGAAGTGACTTAGCAGCAGCAGCAGCCCACTGAGGACACAAGAAGGGGGAGGAGATTGTCACCAGCTGCAGTCCCAAAGTCTGAGTCTGAGTCCCTTTCCCCAAACAAGTTGTGTGGGTTTAGGTTGCAAAGTGCAGGTTTTTTAAAAAACCAAAACATTAAACTCGTATCTCTTTTTGCAGAACCTTTCAGAGGTTTCAATATGAAAACACGCATCAGGAAACTTCAAGAATGAGATACAACATGCAGGAACTTCACGGAGTTACTTCACTGTGAAAAAGTTACTTCACTGTGAAATGCTTGTTTGTGCAGCATTTGGAAGGCACTCATCTTCTGAGGAAAACCCTTTGGGAAACACTGATCTAATCTGACCTCATTTTACCGGTGAGCAACTATGGGCAGGCATTTCTTACCTGTGAGGCCCTCTCAGATTCCTTTCTCCATCAGTGACACATTTATTGGAATTAGCTTGATCAAAATTGGGGGCAACTTTGAAGAGATTTCTTTAGTTCAAAAGCCCTTTTTTCTATGTTTCAAGGACAAATATTCTATATACTTTGAGTTTCCATTGTCAGAAACTACAGAGTAATTCAGCCAAACTTTATATAATATCACCTTTGCTCAAAGATGTTTAAGTACAGTGGTGGTCTATAAAGATATAAACTGTAGTTCTTACTATATAGGACATTAATCGTAATGACAGATACATTGCTGATAATAATATGAATGTCTAACATTTATTGAATGCCTTTCTATTTGTCAGGCACTGTACTAATATTTTCATCCTCCCAGCAATTTATGAGGTTGGGATTATGATAATCCCCATTTCACAATAATGATTCTTGAGTGAGGAGAAGATAAGGAATTATTCCAAGCCACATATAGTTGGAGGAGAGAAAACCTATTGCAAGATTGAGCAGGACATGGAACATTCCTTATGAATGATACCAAGTGCTATATGAATTCAGGGAAAAGAAAATTTTTGAAAGACTTGATCAGTGGAATTTTCAATTGTGTGGTGGACAATTATGGTTAATTTGCCAATCTCTCCTCCTTTTGGAGACCAGCACCCCCTGACTTTTGAGGAATTTTTTCCCCTTTCACTGTGGGGTTCCTGCTATGTGGTTGGGTGCATTGCCTCAAACTGGAACACTCAGAGTCTCTGGTCTTTGGGGATTAGACAAGGGAAGAGGTTTTCTTTTAGGCTGCTGCTGCTAAGTCACTTCAGTTGTGTCCGACTCTATGTGACCCCATAGACGGCAGCCCACCAGGCTCCCTTGTCCCTGGGATTCTCCAGGCAAGAACACTGGAGTGGGTTGCCATTTCCTTCTCCAATCTATGAAAGTGAAAAGTGAAAGTGAAGTTGCTCAGTCCTGTCTGACCCTTAGCGACCCCATGGACTGCAGCCCACCAGGCTCCTCCGTCCATGGGATTTTCCAGGCAAGAGTACTGGAGTAGGGTGCCATTGTCTTCTCTGTTCTTTTAGGCTGGTAAAGCTCTAAAGTCCTGTCTGAGATGTACGTGACTTGTCCTCAGCCCTGGGGAAGGAGCTGGGCTGTGTCAGGAGAGAATGATGGTGATGTCAAAAGAGAGGCATGCCTTGGAAGTGGAGAGATGGAGTCTTGGAGACCTTCTGGTTATCTGTGAAGCTTGGGGGCCGAGTCGCCAAGTCTCCAACTCTGAAGATTGTCTTTTCTGGGACTGAGCACTTAACGACTTTCTCTTGTTCTGGGATTGATGCTGTGCTTCCCTGCAAAATGAAGTGTTATTAGATAGTGATTAAAAGAATCCCACACTGTAATAGAAGGGTTGACATTCTATTTAGTGCTAAGGCTCCCTCAACCATAAAGTCAGGAACTTTAATTTACAGGGAATGGACTTTTGGGTGCCCGAGGATAGGGCAGATGCAAAACAACAACAGTAACCACACCCACAAACACAAAAAATCTTTGCTGTCAATAGGATTCAGTTAGTGACTTCCCACTTTAAAGATATTGAAAAGGGGAGGGGTCATATAAAAATTTGGACCGAATGTAGGCCATCTCCTCCACTTCCTTTAACCTCACAGAAAGCCTTCTTTCTTATCTGTAAAGTGGGAATGATATGAATGCCATTACTACTTATTTTAGATGTTTTGAGTCTCTAAAGACTGATGCAAAGCCTTTCGTAAACTGCAAACAGCACATAAGTGTGAACTGTTATTTTACTATGATCAAATACTTTATAATCCTGTAGCAAATTGAGCTTAGTCCCAGGAAGTGAATGATATTTAGAAAAGAAGAAGCAGCAGGAGATTTTAGTGACTTTACTGGGTGCAAAAATGCTTTGAGGGTGAAAGGAGAAACAAAAATAAGAACTGTTTCTTGGAACTTGCCTGGTGGTCCAGCAGTTGACACTGTGCTTCCACTGCAGGGGGTACAAATTTGATCCTTGGTCTGGGGAGATGCTGCATGGCTAAAAAGTTAAGGAAAAAAAAAAAAGAATTGGGTCTTCTGTTTGGGGGCTTTATGCTTTTTACCTGTTTTCTTCTCACTCTGATTTTCTACAGGGAATTTCTTGAATTGGGATATTTTGGTGGGCTTTATGGAGAGAAGGCCCCCTTCTTTGAGCCCCCTTCCCACCAGAATGCCAGAATGCCTGTGAAAGGAACAAGCCCAGTTCTTGGTACCCAGTCCTTGTTTAGTTTGGGTTTGTTCATTCATTCATCCCTAATAGGACCTTACAAAGGGCTTTACCCTCCTTCCAGTGAAAGCAGTGGCTCCTGGTGAGAGCTCAGCAGTGTGGACAAGTACAGTGTGGGACAGCCTGTTTTCTAAGCAGGAGCGGGGCTAGGGAGGGTGAGAGGGTGAGAATAAGGAAACGGGCATCTGTGCGTCAGTGTTGCTGCTGTTGCAACCACCACAAAAAACAAGCAAAAAACTTTTTTTCCTTCCTGGGAAGTGTGCTGCCTTCAGACAGCCTGGGGAAAAGTGTGGATAGCTGGGTGGGTCCTGCTGGATTGAAGGGCCTGACAGTATGTGATTCCCCGCAACAAATGGTAGTGGTGGGGGTGTGTGTGTACACACAGAGACACATTTGAAGCGCCCAGCCTCCAATTTCAGCGCTGGCAGAAGATAACAATTCTCAGCTCGCCTTTCCAGGGTTATTTTTGGCTGGGGCTGTTCTCTGATGGCAAAAGATTTCAGCCCCCTCCCAACTCCACCCCTGCCCTTGTTCAAAAGAGAAACTGGTGCTTGCGAACCACTTATTCCCTGGGAGGCCGCAAGACAGGACTGCTAGGTGGAGGGGAGAGGGGCTGCGGGTGCAGGAGAGGACCCCTGATCCTGCTCAAACTCTCCCCACCCCGCCGCTGTTTTCTAAAGGAGGGTGTGCAGGAGAGACGCGGTCACCCGGGGAAGGCTCAGGTTAGGCCAGACAGGAGGCGTCCTAGAGTCAGTGAGGGTAGTTGGCACTGGGAACGGACTTTTGGGACACCCTGAAAGTGAGTCCAGCAGAAAGAAGGAGCTTCGGGCACATCGAGCTCTCCGGCCAGAGAGGAAGTTGGGCGGGAGCAAACTTTCTTGGAAGGTAGAGGCCAAACTCTGCCGGGGCAGCTAGGGGCCGCGCGCGCAGAGGGAGGAGCGGTTTGCACGGCGGGAGGGCGCCGGGCGCGGACCGGCAGCAAAGGGGGCCGCAGGGCGAGGCGGAGCTCGGGCGCGCCGCCAGGCTGGTGGGGGCCCCGTCGGGCTGCAGTTTCCCTCCGGCTCCGGGAGCCGCAGCAGGACCGGCCAGGAGGCGCCATGGAGGGGAGCCCCATCCCGGTGCTGACGGTGCCCACGGCCCCCTACGAGGACCAGCGGCCGGCCGGAGGCGGGGGTCTGCGGCGGCCCACCGGGCTCTTTGAGGGCCAGCGCAACTACCTGCCCAACTTCATCCAGAGCGTTCTGTCGTCCATCGACCTGCGCGACCGCCAGGGCTGCACCATGGTGGTGGGCAGCGACGGCAGGTACTTCAGCAGGACGGCCACGGAAATTGTGGTGCAGATGGCTGCGGCCAACGGGGTGAGTAACCTGCTGTCCGTGGAGTCCGCCACCCCCTCCTCCAGCTAGCCCCGACCGCCATCCTGATCCTCAGCTCGGCTGCTCTCCCAGGCCCTTTACCCTTGCCCCACCGCTGTCTCCCCCTCAGTGTCCCCAGCGCACCGGGGACGCCTGGGCTACGTTGTGTTAGCCACTCTGAAAGGCCTTAAGAGTTTCTAGCCTTTCTCTGAGCGCCGCTGGGCATCTCAATGGATGCCACATCGCCCTCACCTCTCCCTGGACTTTGACCACGTTCTGCACCTGCTCGCTCTTCTTTTCAACTTTGTCTTCCTCGGCCCTTTAAAAATATTTGCTCTGATTGCTTTCACTACCCTCCAGCTGCCAGTATAGTTCTACCCCCACCACTCGTGGATTCTGTTTGCAGGCTTCCACTCTAAATCTTGGCTCTGCCAAATTTAACAGTAGTGTTGGCTCAGAAACACACACACACACAGACACACAGACACACACACACACACAGAGACACACACACACAGTGTTTATCTCTGACATATTTGGCAAGCCTGAAGGTTTTTAATATCATTGGTTTGTGGAGTTATTTCATAATTGATTTGACTAGGAAAGGGATGGGGGCGGGGGTCAATTTGAAATTATACAGCCTGGGATCTCAGTTCCCCGGAGGAAAACATAAATGGCCGGAAATGAGATTTGCCATGCTTTTCTTAAAGCTATTCCCAATTTCTCTCCTAGATGCCCTTTGACAGTTGACATTTCAGGCCCCTTCTCCCTTGCAGTTTTCATTCTGTCCCTTTTCCCACGACCTATGTAGTCTCCTTTTGCTATCTGAATTCTCAGACCTTGAGTTTTTTCTTTCTTCCCTCTTTCTTCCTGTCCTATAATTTGATGCACCTTTTGGCATATCCTCATACCCTGATTTCCTCCTTTCCAAAGCCAGCAGCATCTCAAGGGAACACCTAACTTCAAGAGTCCCTGAGTTTTCTGTGGGAAACATTGTCTAAATGAGGAATTTCAGCCTTTTTAATACAGTCAGATCCACACCTATAGAACTTTTCTTTAAGGGAAGCCTCTGCAGAGGTTTAAATAAATGAGTATAAATGAATATGAACATTTAAAAAAGTGAAACTAAACAATTACCTAGCATTTGAATTTCTTCCTCCCTCCTTTCCAACTCATGTCTTGCTTAAAAAAAAAAGCTCTAAGGTTGTTTATTCTTTACATTTATCTACTATAATTCCCACTTCTCAGTGTTTCCGGGATAGGGAAAGAGGATTTTTTTTTTTTTAATAACCAAAAAGCATTTGGGAAAACTTCCACCCACTTTGGGTGGAAGTGGGGGTGAGGGGACTGGGAGCCCCTTGGGTTGTGGAGTTGTGATCTCTAACCCCAGCAGATGCTGCTGCTGAAGATACAAGACTTGTATTTCTCTCTGGCTCCTCACTTGGGATTGATGAAAGTTGGCTTGAATCAGACAGTTGGAGAGAGGTTGACAAATAGTCTTTTACTCTTGCCTGACAAAGCTGTTCCCATGGAATGATGGAGAATAATGAGCCTTGGAAGAGCTGTGGCAGCTTTCATACTCCTTCCTGGGCCAGTTTTCCTAAGGAGAGAAACATAGCCTGCCAAGTATTTATTATGGGTCTGGATATTTTTGAAGCTACAGTTGGTGATTTGCATGGGCAAATTATTATTATACTGTATTATTTATTGGCACACTTTGCCCTAAGGACGCTTCAGTCTCTTACTTCAGTGCATCTTCTCTGATAAATACACATTAACTTTAAGAATGGAGTTAATTTTAGGAGATAGCATATGATAATATATATGCCTAAAATAGAGTCAAGTTTAATCTAGCAGTTAGGAAGGAAAGCATGACAAACTAAAGTCTACACAGAAACACCATCTCTTAAATAATCTGAAAGTATCACTCCTAGGATGGATGGGCATAGGGGAAAGGGATGGTTGACTTTATCAAGATTTCAAACAACCAGTTTTTTTCCAGTCTTTTCCTCATTTTGTTCACCTTCTTTGGAGCTTTTGATAAAGCAAAGTGGAAAATCAGAAGGCTGACTTCAGGAGAAAGGTTGTTTAAAGGGACCACTGTAAGCAAAATTGGTCTTGCATGATTGCAAATTGGTGGGGATACACTTATCTCCCGGGGAAGAAGGCAATGGCACCCCAGCCCAGTACTCTTGCCTGGAAAATCCAATGGACGGAGTAGCCTGGTGGGCTGCCGTCCATGGGGTCACACAGAGTCGGACACGACTGAAGTGACTTAGCAGCAGCAGCAGCACACTTATCTCCTGAGTTGACTTGCTGACTATACTCAGGAATAGGGAACTTATGATTCCAAATACTTTGGCCATTTTTTATTTCCAATTGGATATTCATAAACTACCTAGAAAAATAGTAGAATGTAGAATTTATTCTCTCTGAACTGACTTGAATCTGACCAGGTGGGCTGCATTCTCTCTGTCTGGAAAATCTTGATTTTAATAGAAAAAGTTAATTTTACAAAGCACATTTTCTATAAAAAATGATACTTGCTCTTTGATTATATAGTTGCTGGATGAAAACAGAAGTTTTCAGAATTTCTAAAATGATAAATGCACTTCTTGTTGTTTAGCTGCTAAGTCATATCTGGCTCTTTGCAACCCCATGAACTGCAGCATGCCAGGCTCCCCTGTCCCTCACTGTCTCCCGGAATTTGTTCAAATTCATGTTCACTGAGTCAGTGATGCCATCCAGCCATCTCATCCTCTGCCATTCCCTTCTCCTTTTGCCTTCAATCTTTCGAAGGTAAAACTACACTGTTAATGTTTTAATATCTCATAGAGTTTGAAATAGATTGGACAAATACCTGTATAATTTGAGATTTAAGGAATTTTTGTAATAAAGCTATTAAAACTTATAAGCTTTCAGCAAAGTGGAGAGAATAGATTATGACATCCACATACTCCTGTCCTGGATTGTTCAGTTTTTCTATATTTGATTCATCTTTTTGAGGGGCTAAAGTATATTTAAAAAAGTGAAATTTTACCCACAAGTTCTTCAGTATGAATCTCTAAAAAAGAAGAACATTTTACTTGATAGTTATAATATCGTGAGGGCTTCTCTTGTGGCTCACCTGGTAAAGAATCCCACTGCAATGCAGGAGACCTGGCTTTGATCCCTGGGTTGGAAAGATCCCCTGGAGAAGGGAAAGGCTACCCACTCCAATATTCTGGCCTGGGAGAATTCCATGGACTGTATAGTCTATGGGATTGCAAAGAGTCAGACATGACTGAGCGACTTTTACTTCACTACAATATCACTAACATCCCAAACAAAATTTAAAAAATATTTCTACGTATTAGTTATGACCCAGTCTACCTTCAGATTTCCTCAGTTATTCTGAAATGTCTTTTATACCTGATTTGTTCAAACTTGTTTCTTATAATCAAGGAACACACATTACATTTGTCTTCAGTTCAGTTCAGTTCAGTCGCTCAGTTGTGTCCGACTCTTTGCGGCCCCATGAATTGCAGCACGCCAGGCCTCCCTGTCCATCACCAGCTCCCAGAGTTCATTCAGATTCATGTCCATCGAGTCAGTGATGCCATCCAGCCATCTCATTCTCTGTCGTCCCCTTCTCCTCCTGCCCCCAGTCCCTCCCAGCATCAGAGTCTTTTCCAATGAGTTAACATAAAGTACTTCCCTCTTTATTTTCATTTTGTTAATGAAATTGACTTGAAGAGACTAGGTTGGTTGTCTTTCTATAAAATGCCTCCTCCACCTCCTTTCTGGAATTTTATGATTAATTCTTTATGGTGTCATTTACCTTTTCATTCCATTTCCTCTGTGTATGTGTGTTTGTGAGAACTAGAAATCAGTCTAGAGGCTTAATTAGATTCAGGTTTAATATTTTTCTTTTTGCAAGATTATTTCATGGCAATGGTGTGTATTCAGTTGCATAATACAAGGAAACAATCTCTGGTTGCTTCATCATTCGTGATTCTGAGATGATTATAGAGATATGGTGGTATGGTCCATTATTTTTCCCTTTGGGACTAGCAGTAGCCTATGGGGTTAATTCATACCATGTGAATATTCAGTTCCTTATCAACTTTTACCCGATTGTTTTAGCATTCATTAATGTTACTGACTTGAACTGATTATTTCATTAGAGATTTCAAAATGATGAGTTTCAAATTCTCTAATTCCATCTGTATGTTTTAGCTGACATTTTTCTATAAACTGGGTATTTTTCTCACTAGTAGGCTCTTTGATTATCCTGTAATATAGTTCCTTATGAAAGACAGAATGTGTGTTTATTTCCCTTTTTTTAAATTACCAGTTTGTAGAGTAAGAGTTCGTTGAAATAGCCACCTCCATTGGTATGAACTTTGGTTTTTTGTTGGTTTTTTGAATATAATGGGGCTTCCCTGGTGGCTCAGTGGTAAAGTATGTTCCTTCCAATGTAGAAGACGCCGGTTAGATCCCTGGGTCAGGAATATCCTCCGAAGAAGGAAATAGCAACCCATTCCAGTATTCTTAACTGGGAAATCCCATGGACAGAAGAGCCTGGTGGGCTACAGTACATGGTTTGCAATAGAGTCAGATACGACTTAGTGACTAAGCAAAAACATACATAGATTGTTGGGGTTTTATATAATTCATTTGAATAGGTTAATGAAAAATGTAAAGAAACTACCTTTTTACAGTAGTTTTTATGGGGCTATGTGAATTTATCTGAAAAATCTCCAGAAGTATTTAAATCCCTCTTTAAAGATTATGTCCTGCTGCTGCTGCTGCTGCTGCTAAGTCACTTCAGTCGTGTCCTACTCTGTGTGACCCCATAGACGGCAGCCCACCAGGCTCCCCCATCCCTGGGATTCTCCAGGCAAGAATACTGGAGTGGGTTGCCATTTCCTTCTCCAATGCATGAAAGAGAAAAGTGAAAGTGAAGTCGCTCAGTCNAGCTGTCTCTTATACACATCTTCGTGTCCGACTCTGTGTGACCCCATAGACGGCAGCCCACCAGGCTCCCCCATCCCTGGGATTCTCCAGGCAAGAATACTGGAGTGGGTTGCCATTTCCTTCTCCAATGCATGAAAGAGAAAAGTGAAAGTGAAGTCGCTCAGTCTGTCCGACTGTTAGCGACCCCATGGACTGCAGCCCACCAGGCTACTCCGTCCATTGGATTTTCCAGGCAAGAGTACTGGGGTGGGGTGCCATTGCCTTCCCCGTATGTCCTGCTATATAGAGCAAAAAACAAACTATAGAAAACTAAATACATGGAGTAAATAGTGTTATTTAAATGAAGTGTGATTAAGCGAGTTTATTTTTAATCCTATTTCTATTTCCAGCTGCTTTAGATACTCCTCAGGAGTTTATATCCTTTATGTGTCAACTTATTCTAATGTCTTAAAGAGCTGAAAAGCTAAAATGGACCATAATATTAGGCTATAAGAATGCCTTTGCCCTTCCCTGGGTAGATCCATCAGTGGCTAAGACCACCTGTCTATCTTTTTCCTCTTTGTTACATTCTTCTTTTTTAGCCCTAAACTATCTTTAATATTGAACAGATGACAGCACTGTGCCTGCCTTAAGTTGTTTGTGACTTTTTCTAAAGTCTTCTTTCTCTAAGATGATATTGTATATCAGCACTGTCTAGTAGAACTTACTGTGAGAATGGTCATGTTCTGACATCTGCGCTGTTTTAGCCAACTAGGACACTTCACTGTTGAATACTTGAAATGTAGCTGATGCTGCTAAAGAACCAAATTTTACATTTAATTTAANCTTAAGTTGTTTGTGACTTTTTCTAAAGTCTTCTTTCTCTAAGATGATATTGTATATCAGCACTGTCTAGTAGAACTTACTGTGAGAATGGTCATGTTCTGACATCTGCGCTGTTTTAGCCAACTAGGACACTTCACTGTTGAATACTTGAAATGTAGCTGATGCTGCTAAAGAACCAAATTTTACATTTAATTTAATTAAGATTTCAACTTAGCCAAAAGTGGCTAGTAGCTGCCATACTAGATAGCACAGTTCTGTAACTTAGCATTTTAAATGTATGTGTGTGTTTCATGGAGCCAGATTGTTACAGCAACTATTGATTAAATAAAATAAAAGTAGGTCACCAAGTCCTGTTCTGTGCTGTGCTGTGCTTAGTCGCTCAGTCATGTCTGACTCTTTGGCACCCCATGGATTGTAGCCCTCCAGGCTCCTCTGTCCATGGGGAGTCTCCAGGCAGGAATACTGGAGTGGATTGCCATGCCTTCCTCCAGGGGATCTTCCCAACCCAGGAATATTACCCGGGTCTCCTGCATGGCAAGCGGATTTCTTTACCAGCTGAGCTACCAGGGAAGCCCCACCAAATACTACAGATACAGAATTGGCAAACCCAAACCTGATTTCTTCGTATGATAACCACACTCTCTTTTGACTTTAGCCCAGGAGGCATGAGATATGGTAGAGAAAGCACTGAATCAGCAGCTGGAAGGCTTGCCTCATTTTCTAGCTCTGCCAAACAAGTTGCAGTCCAAAGCTTGAGCCTCTTGACATACCTAGGAACCATTTGTTTTCTCATCTATTAACTGTGTATGACTGCATTTCTGAATTATCCTGGGAGTCAAATGAACCACTGCTTATGAAAACATTTTGTAACATCCACAAAACTAAGAAATGCAAGGGAGTATTATTCTAGTTAACTGAATACATCTCACATAATAATTTGACTCTATGTATGAACTGAAACAATGTAGAGCTCTGTTACAAGATTTAGCCAGGAGAAAATCCGTTTTTTGCTACTCACGCACTGTACTGGCCACATGATGATCAGCATTAATGATAGTAATATTGGCCTGCAGTGCAGCTTACAGAATTAAAGAGCTTCTCAATGTCTTATGAAATCTTTTAGAGGTAGAAAATAGAGTGAATATGAAGAATGCTAGGTCAGCAAGGAACTTGGGTGTGCTCTCTGGATAGATGCTGCCACAGATTGTATTTGATTCCAGTAGATCATGAAGAGGTATTTGCTGCAGAGAATGAGAATATATGAACCTTGGCCAATTCTGAGAACTATCTGAGGAACAAATTTTGGTTTGGTGCCAAAGACAAGGAACGTTCATTTGGAAGAGAAGCAGATTGGGATGTGGTGGTGGGTGGCAAGTAAGGAGGAAAGAAGCAAGAAGCAAGAGAGGAAAACGTGCTTCAACATGAATGCTTCCTTCTTGAAATGGATCTGGAAATCTGGGTGTGGCCGGCTCCAGGTCCTGTCTCTAGAAGGGAAAAGAACTGGACAGTGATTGCTCTGTATTTTCTACTCGTGTCAACTCCAGAACAGGTGAATGGAATGGTCTACTTTGGCTCAGACATTAGGAAGGACTGGTGTGTAGTACATTAGAAAAGCCTAAAGAACCCACCATAACTTCATCCTGCTTCCCTTCCCAAATCTTCCTCCCAGAATTGTGGAAATAGGAAATCTGTTATATAAGCAATAGCAAGTTTTAGGGAGCCCTTCGTTCCACCCATTTCCCTGTTTGGGTCAGTTCATTCTTTACTCTTGTAGCCTTAAGTCCTCATTTACTTTTTTATGAGGAAGTAAAAGGAGTAGGAGAGGTTTTGAGAACAGCTGGGCCCTCCCAGTTGCTGGGGTGGGTTATTTTAAGCTTTGTTTAATGTGTCCAGAGACCCAGATGGCATTTTTAACTAAGCTGCTTTATTAAATCTTGTAATAAAACATAATGATGTTTGTTGAAAAGACAGATACATATCAGCAGCATTATGCTTGAAACTTGCCCTAAAATTTTTCTGTAAAACATCTGTTCCCTTTGTGAACTCTGGAAGTTTGTTAGTTTCTGTACAGCCTTGAGGAATAGAAGTTGGAACCTATTTTGGGGGAATCTAAGCAGAGGTATTGGCTTTAGCAACCTTAACCTTCATCTTTTGGGCCTTGGCCACTCTTCCGTTAGACAACAGTGACATGAATGAACACTGTAATAAGATTTGAATATGATTATTTGAGAATAATAGGCAGCAAAAAAAAAAAAAGCAAACAACAAAAAAGATCTATATTGCCCAGGGATTTTTAAATTGAAGGTAGAAAGCTAGTACTGCAATGTCCTTTGTTAGTGTACAGCCTTGACAGCTAATTGCAAATACTCAAGATTTGGCCAGTATGCCTTTACTGTTTATATTTGCATAGCCAAAGGGAAAGTTTTGGGTTCTTTCATCTGACTTGACTCACATTAGTTATGAATAAGAGGATATCTAGGATATACACAAAACTTGTTAAAGCCCACATTTTCTGAGTCTTTAAATATCTTTCATCTCCTACATTGTTAGTGACATCAAATTTTGGAGTAATGCCTGTATTTTTTAGGAATATTCAGTCCCCAAAGACATTTTTTTCTTGGCATAAGGTCACAATTTTCTTTCCTTTTCCAAGTCTCTACTAATAGGTATTTTGTACAAATAGAACAATTATTGCCTTTCAGTTGTTTTCCTCTAGTGAGAATCTGGTTTGCTAACTAGGGCTATCTGGCTTTGTATTTAAGACATTTACAATGAAAAAGAGAAAGGAATTTGAAATCATAGGACCAGAGTTTATCCTACTTGACAAAAGACCCCACAGAATATTGGGAGGAGAGTTTTACAGCAAATGGCTAGTATCGTAATATATGAAATGCTTTCTGAAATTAATACATTCAAACAATTTATAAGAAATATTGTCAACAACTACAAATGTATGAAAAGATGATCAGTGTCATTAGTAACCAAAAAAATTATAAATAAAAACAATCCATTAATTTGAAAAAAACATAGAAAATACTGAGCTGGCATAGATGTTGGAAAATTGTCATGTTTGTTCAGTCTTGGTGGAAGACTGAACAACTTCTTCGTCAGGCGGTTGGGCAGTATGTATCTAAATTAATAGAATACTTGTCCAGTTATCTAGGAATCCCTTAATTTAAGAATCCATCCTGTAAATTTTCTAATACAAATGTGGAAACATTTATGTACAAGAATATTCACTGCAGCATTTTGCTAAAGAAAACTTGAAAACAGTTTATATGTTTAGCAGTAGAGAGCAGCTACATAATTTATGACACAACCATACCAGGAATGCATTAGTATCCATAAATAAAGGAAGTGGGTCTATATGAGACATGAGAAAGATGTGGATTATAGTTTGTTAAAGTGAAATAAAGCAATTAGTAGAAGATCATGTGTAGCATGATATAGCATGATCCTACTTATGTGTAGATAATTAGGTATATAAAGCAGGGTTGGAGGAGCATATTGCCAGCAGTTAACAGTGACTATATCTAGGGCATGAAGGTGTGTGTGGTGGAGGGAGAGGAATCCTTTCCCTTTCTACTTCATATATATCTTTTTATTAAGTAATTACACACATATGTAGGCATTGCTTTCATAGTTAAATACATCCCTAAAAAGCAGTAAAGAAAGGAGATGCTCTGAATTTGAATTATGGTACTACTATTTGCAACATGTATGACTGTGGGGAAGTTGCCTAGGTTTCTGGGGTTTGTTTCTTCATTTATAAAACTAGGGAATGTCATAATACTTCCTCCCACATCTTCCAGGGGTTTTGGGAGGATTGAATGAGGTAGTGGATTATTATCAATTATTTATTGATTCATATGACACAATTAAAACCAAACTATTCCTCCAGTTAAAATAAAAGAAGGACATGTGCATATGTGCTTTTTATGCTGAGTAGCCTTACTGATTGGAGAAGGAAATGGTAACCCACTCCAGTGTTCTTGCCTGGAGAATCCCAGGGATGGGGGAGCCTGGTGTCGTCTATGGGGTCGCACAGAGTCGGACACGACTGAAGCAACTCAGCAGCAGTAGCAGNATGCTGAGTAGCCTTACTGATTGGAGAAGGAAATGGTAACCCACTCCAGTGTTCTTGCCTGGAGAATCCCAGGGATGGGGGAGCCTGGTGTCGTCTATGGGGTCGCACAGAGTCGGACACGACTGAAGCAACTCAGCAGCAGTAGCAACAGTAGCCTTACTGATAGAAGGTGCCTGTTGATCACAGTTCCATAGGCAAGGCTGTTGGCATTTCTGCAGGCTGCTGACTAAGGCTTGGGAGGCAACTGCTCAAGTCATGATCCTCTCCCTGCTCACACACACGTGCGCGCGCGCGCGCACACACACGCACACACACACAAATACACATGCACATGCGTCCTGTCATGGTACTTGAGGTTGCAGCAGCTGCTCTGGCATAGACTGTAACTCAACATACAAGACTTGTTTTTTGCATGATCTGTGTATTATTTCCTGTTATGAATCAGCTGAGTCACTGCCATGCTTTTCAATCTAAAATCTTTCTGAGGCTTAGACTGTGGTAAGAGCAGACCCACCCCCTCTATACCTGCTCCACTGAGGCCAGATCTTAATCTGTTCATTTCATGAGGATTTTAAAGCCTAATGGACTGGACCATGTGAGAGATTACTGAGAGGAACAGACTGAGCGAGGCTGAGAAGCTCCATGCTCATCTGCTGAGTCGTCTGAAAACGCACAGCTGCAAGCTCTAGTGATGCTTTAAAGTATTTTTTCAGGATGTTTGTCAGGGTGCCTGTTCCTGCAGTCCTGCTGAATGTTTGGTTAGGAGGCATAATCTTTTTTTGGACAGGATCTCCCAAATGTAAAGTGACAGATGCTAATGTGGAATATAATACAGAAGACCCAGCTTTGCTGTCATAAATAACAGTAAATTGTTTAATCTTGCTGAGTTGTAAATCTATGATTGCCAGAGGTCTTTAGTTCATTGGAAAATAGTATAACGGATGGAGTCATTTAACAAATGGACAGTAATTACTTCCCAACCAGATATTGGTCTGATGGAATTTATTTAAAGATCCACATATTTGTATTTTAATTGACTGTGACAACTATTCATAGCTATAAAGAGAGACTAGAGCATAGCTATAAAGAGAGACTGAGGTTTTTCTGGGAAAAAATATATACATATACTGGAATCTGTGTAGAATAATATACTATTCATAAAAATGCCAAAAATCCTGAGTTTTGGTTGAGTATTATATATATAAAACAAATATTTATGTGTATATATATNTATAAAGAGAGACTAGAGCATAGCTATAAAGAGAGACTGAGGTTTTTCTGGGAAAAAATATATACATATACTGGAATCTGTGTAGAATAATATACTATTCATAAAAATGCCAAAAATCCTGAGTTTTGGTTGAGTATTATATATATAAAACAAATATTTATGTGTATATATATATGCACACACACACACATATATATATATTTCTGTCTACCTATAAAGGTTCCAAATGGAAAGTATTCTTAAGCATTTATATAATTTATCAAGTAGCATATATGTGCCTGGGACACCCTATCCCCAAAGATACATTTCCCTGGGTATATTCAAGGAGAGTGTGGAGCAGAGTCCCAGATGTCAGAAATATCTGAAGACAGCACAGAGTTGAATGAAGTGACTGAATGTTCCCAAATGCCCTATGTTTCTGTGGTAATAAATAGAATTTGTGCTAGAGCTGGATGGACTGCTAGTAAGAAACATAAGTAATATAAATCTTGCTATTCTAGTTAAGAACTAATCTTGCATGGACAGCTTTCTACTGTGAGCTCAGCAACATGGATAGGTTAGCAGCCTGGCATGGGACATACAAGTGGATGGTGCAAGTCAGAGGCATAGATGGGGGAATGAAAGAAGATCTGGTCCAAGACAGGGATACAGACATGGTCCTTTCACTCCTCGTCATGGACTTCAGCAGTTTTTCAGTGAGGAGGTTTGGTGGTTAAAGAAGAAAGAAGACATTTCACTTGTGCAGATTGTAGACATGTTATAGGGGCTTCCTTGGTGGCTCAGACATTAAAGAATCTGCCTGCAGTACAGGAGACCTGGGTTTAATCCCTGGGTCAGAAAGATCCCCTGGAGAAGGGAATGGCTACCCACTTCAGTATTCTTGCATGGAAAATCCCACTGACACAACTATTTTTCTATTTAATTAGTGGCAAGCTACTTTCAGTTTAATTTATTCCATAGTGTGAATTAGTCCTCAAACATTTTTTCAGTTCACTTTAGTTCAGTCGCTCAGTCGTGTCCGACTCTGCGACACCAGGAATTGCAGCATGCCAGGCCTCCCTGTCCATCACCACCTCCTAGAGTTCACCCAAACTCATGTCTATTGAGCCGGTGATACCATCCAGCCATCTCATCCTCTATCGTCCCCTTCTCCTCCTGCCCCCAATCCCTCCCAGCATCAGGATCTTTTCCAATGAGTCAACTCTTCACATGAGGTGGCCAAAGTATTGGAGTTTCAGCTTCAACATCAGTCCTTCCAATGAACACCCAGGACTGATCTTTAGGATGGACTGGTTGGATCTCCTTGCAGTCCAAGGGACTCTCAAGAGTCTTCTCCAACACCACAGTTCAAAAGCATCAATTCTTCAGCGCTCAGCTTTCTTTATAGTCCAACTCTCACATCCATACATGACCACTGGAAAAACCATAGCCTTGATTAGACAGACCTTTGTTGGCAAAGTAATGTCTCTGCTTTTGAATATGCTATCTAGGTTGGTCATAACTTTTCTTCCAAGGAGTAAGTGTCTTTTAATTTCATGGCTGCAATCACCATCTGCAGCGATTCTGAAGCCCCAAAAAATAAAGTCTGACACTGTTTCCACTGTCCCCATCTATTTCCCAAGAAGTGATGGGACCAGATGCCATGATCTTAGTTTTCTGAATGTTGAGCTTTAAGCCAACTTTTTCGCTCTCCTCTTTCATTTTCATTAAGAGGCTTTTTAGTTCCTCTTCACTTTCTGCCATAAGGGTAGTGTCATCTGCATATCTGAGGTTATTGATATTTCTCCCGGCAACCTTGATTCCAGCTTGTGCTTCTTCCAGCCCAGCGTTTCTCATGATGTACTCTGCATATAAGTTAAATAAGCAGGGTGACAATATACAGCCTTAACGTACTCCTTTTCCTATTTACATATAAAAACAGCTAAAAGAGCACATTTATATTGGTCAGTAAACCATGGTACCTTTAATTAATGGAAGACTATACAGCACTAAAATAATGTTGTAGAAAAATATTCAGTGACAGAGAGAGATAGGCTCCATGGAAGGAGTAGATATATTAAGTGAAAGATGTTGACCACATCTTTCCCTTTTGTAAAAATATATAACTATGTAAATGAAAGAGAGAAAGGGATATACAAAGACACATGGACAAAAGGTAGACACTGAAATGTTTACTGTAATCACTTTTAGGTTTACAGATGATTTTTATTTTCTTCTTATGAATAATTCCCCAGTGTCTTATATTCCACATATGTATTTGTCATATATGTATAAATGTCACATATGAAATATATAAAAGTCATATAGGGCTTCCCTTGTGGCTCAGCTGGTAAAGAATATGCCTACAATGTGAGAGACCTGGGTTCAGTCCCTGGGTTGGGAAGATACCCTGAAGAAGGGAAGGGCTACCCACTCCCGTATTCTGGCCTGGAGAATTCCATGGACTGTATAGCCTGTGAAGTGGCAAAGAGTTAGACATGACTGAGTGACTTTCACTTCACTTCACTTTACTTCTTCAAATGGCATGTATATGTATATATATATATATATATATATATATATGGTTAAAAAATGACTGCAGGTTAGTAAAACATCAAATATGTTCAATTACTATGAATTAGAAACTCATAATTAAGAATTAAGAAATGATACCAGCAAGGAAGACAAAGGAAATACATCAAGGATTTTTTTGGTGCCAGACACTGAAGCCACAGAATTTGGCTTTGTTGCTATCTTTCACCCTACATCTTTTAGATAACAAAACTGAAATACAGAGATTTCAGAATCTTTTCTAAAGTCATATAGTCAGTAGGTGGCAAATCTGTTTTTACATCATTTCCCATTGAATACCAAAATCTCAGTTTATCTCAGGGCACTCAACCCTGCCTTCTTGACCTGGATAGATCCAATAGTTCTTATCCAGGTATCCAGTTGGCTTGCTCACTTTGAAAAGCAGCAGCAGATAGGCCCTTTTTGATTTCATTGAGCCATGTCCTCTTATCTTAAGGTAGAGTTCAGTATCTTCCAAGCACCTAATTACCAGGAGGAACATAAGCTCCAGTTTCATTGCCCCCATTTTGTACTTAAGGAAAGCTTGATATCTGCTCAGCGAGACCTTGAGAACTGGTGGACTAATTGAGGAACAGAACTTGGGTCAAACTTGCAGATACCTGTGACTTTTCTACACCTGTTGAGAGGTTGGGAATTGAATGTGAAACCCTTCTTGGTTTGGATCTAATGAGAGCTCATCTCTCCTTCTGGCCGCTAGGTATGTGTCAAGACTTCCAGGGCAACAGGCAGCTGAGGATGAGCTCTGTTGCTCCCATCTGGTCTCCCTGTAACAAAGTGTATAAGTGCACAATTATCCATGTGCAAATGGAGAAGTCCCTTGATGTTTGGACAACCACATCCCTGTCTTGAGTTTGTTGTTTCTCAGAATTCCACTTCACCATCTGCTTACTCATGTGCAGCACTGGTCAGGGGCTGGCACTCATCTCTGACAGCTGGACAAGAGCCTGAAGCCCTGCCATCCGTGGCAGTTTGACTCTGGGTTTCCTTCACGGCTTTTGTTTTTTGTTTAACCAAGAAGATGAGAAACAGGCATCTTTGTGTTTATGACTTTCCATGCACTTCGTAGGTGGATGTGGTGGTGGCTGTGTGGTCCTGAACAGCACTCTCTGTGAACCATCAAGGAAGTTTCTGTTTAGTGTGCTCTTTAACTCTCTCTGATTCACTTTGAGAATTACAGGGATGTGACATAGTGAACAGAGGATACTGAAGAATGTCATGCTTACTTTTTCTTTTCTCTCTCTGGGACTCTTTTTTTTTAATGACTCATTTAAAGTTAAAAGGAAATCATAAAGGGGAAGTCTTATTTATGGGAGTTTATACATGAAAACAATCCTGCTTTCATTACTGTTATGTTGCTGGGGAATAATCATTTGTAATCAAAATTCTGCGTCTACTCTGAGATTTTAGCCCCAGGGTTTAAATTATATATTGCTGCTCTGTAGGACATTAATCTGAGTTAATTAGAAACTGAACTCATACTAAATCTAATTTAGAAGAGTAGTTGTTAGTATTCTGAAAAGAGAGAGCCATCAGAAATAAAATGAGTTAAATAATTCGTTGTATATAGCACATGGTGTAAAGTATGGACATGCTGGGAGAAAGCTTGATATAATAAAATTTTCTATTTCTCAGGACACTGGTCTTTGGTATGTGGAGGGGCATATCGATTCCTGAGGAGGTACTTGCTGTGCCCATTCATGGATGGAGTAAACAGTGATGCAATCTAGGTGAGGTTTAAGAGTTGGTGGAAGACATTGGCATCTAGAAGAATAGACTCAGAGGGATTATAAATAACTGCATCATGGGATATGATTGATGATAGTTGTACATGGCTGCTGCCTACACCCTCTCTTTCACAAGCATTTAGAAGACGGGGTGACAAGAAGTTCGTGCTGGCTCCATGTATCTGTGTGGGGAAGTGTGTACCTCACATGTGTGTCTGCAGGCGCCTGTGTGACAGTGTTCTCATGGCTACCTGTGGATCCTGGGACCTGTGTCTGTGTGCCTTTATGTGCATGTGCAAGTGACAGTGACTCGGGTCTACTTTGCCCCCTTTCCTAGTGGAACTGAAAGATGTGTTTCTCAGGGGCAGTAAGGCCCACCCACGTTGGTGCAGGGCTGGGTGGGATTTCTCTTCTTCCAGCCAAACACAGACATTATCATATACAGTTCAGAGAATCCTCAGTTTACAAGAAACTCTGAAATGTGTTTGATTGCTGAAGAAAAGGCCTCCAAAATTCTTAGTAAGATTTAATAATCCATTAAGTGAGGCCTAGAATATCACTTTAACAATAGGATTTTGCAAATTGAAAGACAAGCCAACCATGTTATTGAAATGCCCCTTCACTAATAGGAACTTGTTAAACGTGTTACAAAAAGAATTAATGAAAAATGTATCCTGTTAAGTGTCAAGGCTATTCTCAAAATAAAGCAGTATCACTTAACAGGAAAACAAATTCTAGTTGAAGTATATAATTGTTAAGATAATTGTTATGGCTATTTTTTTGAGATGGATTTCATCCCTTAAAGAATTAAATTCTTGTACAAAGATTTTAGTAAATAAACTTGCCCAGCATGGGAACATGAAATCATCACGTGGAGCATTGAAGAAGAATGGAATAAAATTTATAACAAAACAAATAAAGACAAGACAGACCATATGGTGTGGGCATGCCTGTTCCTCTCCAGTGCCCCTTTGGGGAGGTCAGTGAGGGGACAGCAGAGTGACACAGCTCAGACCTTCCCAGGCTGTGACTGGATTTCACATGTGAGTAAAAGTCAGATGTTGCCTACTTCAGTGCTGTAAACAAAACAAAAGCCAGTATTGGAAGCAGATCATCTTCTCCTTGCAAGGTAGCAGTCTGCGACATTGGCAGAGGATAGTACTTCTAAGACTTTCAGAAAGGGAAGTGGTAGTTTAAAGGATTATCAGTGGCTGCGCTTTGCTGGAGCAGCCATGAAGAGATACCCCACGTCCAAGGTAAGAGAAACCCAAGTAAGACGGTAAGTGTTGCAAGAGGGCATCAGAGGGCAGACACACTGAAACCATAATCACAGAAAACTAGTCAATCTAATCACATGGACCACAGCCTGTTCTAACTCATTGAAACTAAGCCATGCCGTGTGGGGCCACGCAAGACAGACGGCTCATGGTGGAGAGGTCTGACAGAATGTGGTCCACTGGAAAAGGGAATGGCAAACCACTTCAGTATTCTTGCCTTGAGAACCCCATGAACAGTATGAAAAGGCAAAATGATAGGATACTGAAAGAGGAACTCCCCAGGTCGTGAGAGAACTCTGGGAGTTGGTGATGGACAGGGAGGCCTGGAGTGCTGCAATTCATGTTATATATATATATATATATATATATATGAGGTTAAAAAATGACTGCAGGTTAGTAAAACATCAAATATGTTCAATTACTATGAATTAGAAACTCATAATTAAGAATTAAGAAATGATACCAGCAAGGAAGACAAAGGAAATACATCAAGGATTTTTTTGGTGCCAGACACTGAAGCCACAGAATTTGGCTTTGTTGCTATCTTTCACCCTACATCTTTTAGATAACAAAACTGAAATACAGAGATTTCAGAATCTTTTCTAAAGTCATATAGTCAGTAGGTGGCAAATCTGTTTTTACATCATTTCCCATTGAATACCAAAATCTCAGTTTATCTCAGGGCACTCAACCCTGCCTTCTTGACCTGGATAGATCCAATAGTTCTTATCCAGGTATCCAGTTGGCTTGCTCACTTTGAAAAGCAGCAGCAGATAGGCCCTTTTTGATTTCATTGAGCCATGTCCTCTTATCTTAAGGTAGAGTTCAGTATCTTCCAAGCACCTAATTACCAGGAGGAACATAAGCTCCAGTTTCATTGCCCCCATTTTGTACTTAAGGAAAGCTTGATATCTGCTCAGCGAGACCTTGAGAACTGGTGGACTAATTGAGGAACAGAACTTGGGTCAAACTTGCAGATACCTGTGACTTTTCTACACCTGTTGAGAGGTTGGGAATTGAATGTGAAACCCTTCTTGGTTTGGATCTAATGAGAGCTCATCTCTCCTTCTGGCCGCTAGGTATGTGTCAAGACTTCCAGGGCAACAGGCAGCTGAGGATGAGCTCTGTTGCTCCCATCTGGTCTCCCTGTAACAAAGTGTATAAGTGCACAATTATCCATGTGCAAATGGAGAAGTCCCTTGATGTTTGGACAACCACATCCCTGTCTTGAGTTTGTTGTTTCTCAGAATTCCACTTCACCATCTGCTTACTCATGTGCAGCACTGGTCAGGGGCTGGCACTCATCTCTGACAGCTGGACAAGAGCCTGAAGCCCTGCCATCCGTGGCAGTTTGACTCTGGGTTTCCTTCACGGCTTTTGTTTTTTGTTTAACCAAGAAGATGAGAAACAGGCATCTTTGTGTTTATGACTTTCCATGCACTTCGTAGGTGGATGTGGTGGTGGCTGTGTGGTCCTGAACAGCACTCTCTGTGAACCATCAAGGAAGTTTCTGTTTAGTGTGCTCTTTAACTCTCTCTGATTCACTTTGAGAATTACAGGGATGTGACATAGTGAACAGAGGATACTGAAGAATGTCATGCTTACTTTTTCTTTTCTCTCTCTGGGACTCTTTTTTTTTAATGACTCATTTAAAGTTAAAAGGAAATCATAAAGGGGAAGTCTTATTTATGGGAGTTTATACATGAAAACAATCCTGCTTTCATTACTGTTATGTTGCTGGGGAATAATCATTTGTAATCAAAATTCTGCGTCTACTCTGAGATTTTAGCCCCAGGGTTTAAATTATATATTGCTGCTCTGTAGGACATTAATCTGAGTTAATTAGAAACTGAACTCATACTAAATCTAATTTAGAAGAGTAGTTGTTAGTATTCTGAAAAGAGAGAGCCATCAGAAATAAAATGAGTTAAATAATTCGTTGTATATAGCACATGGTGTAAAGTATGGACATGCTGGGAGAAAGCTTGATATAATAAAATTTTCTATTTCTCAGGACACTGGTCTTTGGTATGTGGAGGGGCATATCGATTCCTGAGGAGGTACTTGCTGTGCCCATTCATGGATGGAGTAAACAGTGATGCAATCTAGGTGAGGTTTAAGAGTTGGTGGAAGACATTGGCATCTAGAAGAATAGACTCAGAGGGATTATAAATAACTGCATCATGGGATATGATTGATGATAGTTGTACATGGCTGCTGCCTACACCCTCTCTTTCACAAGCATTTAGAAGACGGGGTGACAAGAAGTTCGTGCTGGCTCCATGTATCTGTGTGGGGAAGTGTGTACCTCACATGTGTGTCTGCAGGCGCCTGTGTGACAGTGTTCTCATGGCTACCTGTGGATCCTGGGACCTGTGTCTGTGTGCCTTTATGTGCATGTGCAAGTGACAGTGACTCGGGTCTACTTTGCCCCCTTTCCTAGTGGAACTGAAAGATGTGTTTCTCAGGGGCAGTAAGGCCCACCCACGTTGGTGCAGGGCTGGGTGGGATTTCTCTTCTTCCAGCCAAACACAGACATTATCATATACAGTTCAGAGAATCCTCAGTTTACAAGAAACTCTGAAATGTGTTTGATTGCTGAAGAAAAGGCCTCCAAAATTCTTAGTAAGATTTAATAATCCATTAAGTGAGGCCTAGAATATCACTTTAACAATAGGATTTTGCAAATTGAAAGACAAGCCAACCATGTTATTGAAATGCCCCTTCACTAATAGGAACTTGTTAAACGTGTTACAAAAAGAATTAATGAAAAATGTATCCTGTTAAGTGTCAAGGCTATTCTCAAAATAAAGCAGTATCACTTAACAGGAAAACAAATTCTAGTTGAAGTATATAATTGTTAAGATAATTGTTATGGCTATTTTTTTGAGATGGATTTCATCCCTTAAAGAATTAAATTCTTGTACAAAGATTTTAGTAAATAAACTTGCCCAGCATGGGAACATGAAATCATCACGTGGAGCATTGAAGAAGAATGGAATAAAATTTATAACAAAACAAATAAAGACAAGACAGACCATATGGTGTGGGCATGCCTGTTCCTCTCCAGTGCCCCTTTGGGGAGGTCAGTGAGGGGACAGCAGAGTGACACAGCTCAGACCTTCCCAGGCTGTGACTGGATTTCACATGTGAGTAAAAGTCAGATGTTGCCTACTTCAGTGCTGTAAACAAAACAAAAGCCAGTATTGGAAGCAGATCATCTTTTCCTTGCAAGGTAGCAGTCTGCAACATTGGCAGAGGATAGTACTTCTAAGACTTTCAGAAAGGGAAGTGGTAGTTTAAAGGATTATCAGTGGCTGCGCTTTGCTAGAGCAGCCATGAAGAGATACCCCACGTCCAAGGTAAGAGAAACCCAAGTAAGACGGTAAGTGTTGCAAGAGGGCATCAGAGGGCAGACACACTGAAACCATAATCACAGAAAACTAGTCAATCTAATCACATGGACCACAGCCTGTTCTAACTCATTGAAACTAAGCCATGCCGTGTGGGGCCACGCAAGACAGACGGCTCATGGTGGAGAGGTCTGACAGAATGTGGTCCACTGGAGAAGGGAATGGCAAACCACTTCAGTATTCTTGCCTTGAGAACCCCATGAACAGTATGAAAAGGCAAAATGATAGGATACTGAAAGAGGAACTCCCCAGGTCGTGAGAGAACTCTGGGAGTTGGTGATGGACAGGGAGGCCTGGAGTGCTGCAATTCATGGGGTTGCAAAGAGTCAGACATGACTGAGCGACTGAACTGAACTAAAGGTCTAAAATTAAATTTTAAATGGGGAGGGGAGACAATTTGGGTAAGGCAATAGCATGATTTGACTCATGTTGAAGCTCATAAAGAGTTTATACAATCCCATCTTAAGTAACTTTTCATGACTCTGAACCTTCTTGACTTTGCAGATGAAGACCCTGAGCCTCAGAGAAATTACATGATTTGCCTTAGATCAGGGGTAGAGCCAAGACTTAAATCTAGATCTTTTAACTTTTTGGGTGCTTTTTCTTTATACAACATGGCTTCCAAAGGTTATATGTCTTTAACCAGTTATTAGATCTTGAAAGCCATAGCTTTTCTGATGACATTTGCCTTTGTTCCAAATTGGGAAAGGAGTACATCAAGGCTGTATATTGTCACCTTGCTTATTTAACTTATATGCAGAATACATCATGCAAAATGCTGGACTGGATGAAGCACAAGCTGGAATCAAGGAGAAATATGAAATATGACAGATATGAAAATGACACACCCTTATGGCAGAAAGCAAAGAGGAACTAAAGAGCCTCTGATGAAAGTGAAAGAGGAGAGTGAAAAAGCTGGCTTAAAACTCAACATTTAAAAAACTGAGGTCATGGCATCCAGTTCTGTCACCTCATGGCAAGTAGATGGGGACATGATGGAAACAGTGGCAGACTGTTTTCTTGGGCTCTAAAATCACTGCAGATAGTGACTGCAGCCATGAAATTAAAAGATGCTTGCTCCTTGGAAGAAAAGCTATGACAAACCTAGACAGCATATTAAAAAGCAGAGACGGTACCTTACCACAAAGATCCATCTAGTCAAAGCTACGGTTTTTCCATAGTCATGTATGGATGTGAGAGTTGGACTATAAAGAAAGCTGAGTGCCGAAGAATTGATGCTTTGGAACTGTGGTATTGGAGAAGACTTTCGAGAGTCCCTTGGACTGCAAGGAGATCCAGTCAGTCAATCCGAAAGGAAATCAGTCCTGAATATTTATTGGAAGGACTGATGCTGAAACTGAAACTCCAATACTTTGGCCACCTGATGAGAAGAACTGACTCCTTTGAAAAGACCCTGATGATGGGAAAGATTGAAGGCAGGAGGAGAAGAGGATGACAGAAGATGATATTGTTGGATGGCATCACCAACGCAGTGGACATGATTTTGAGCAAGCTCCAGGAGTTGGTGATGGATAGGGAAGCCTGGTGTACTGCAGTCCATGTGGTCACAAAGAGTTGGACATGACTGAGTGACTGAACTGAACTGAACTGAATTGGGAGAGGGAGAATTCACAGGAGAGGAGAACACAGACACATAGAGAAGGTGGTATGAACACAGGTGGAGACTGGACTGAGGGTTGGTCTCTGCTGGGGGCAGATGGAGTCCTCAGTGGTAGATGCAGCCATGTTGGCCTCAGTGTGTAGAGGTCCATGTGGTGAGCCCACGCTTGACCTCTGTCCCTGCCATCATTGGCCACTGTGTTCACGAGCCCATTGGACAATAACAGGAGTGGCTGGGGAAAAAGGCTGACTGGTACTGACGGAGCAGGTCATCTTAGCCCCTTGATTATTTAAATCCTCTTCTGCTGAGGTCGTCTTTCGGTGAGCACTCCTGTGGTACACAAATATCTTCATGATTTTCCTTTTCTTATCTTAGAAGCCTCATCACTCGTTCTCCTCCATCTCCTCCAGCACTTGTTTCCTTTTAGAATTCTCTCAACTAGAGTTATCTACAGTGTCCGGCATTACTGCATTTTGGGGGGCATATTGGTGGGTTAATGAGTAGATCTACACAGGTAAAATTTCCATTGATAACGAAAATGTTTTAGGTTGAAATTTTATTCAAGTGTATTTTTTTACTTTAAACAGATTAGATGTTATCTTTAAAAAATTCAAATTTAATAAGATAAAGATATGTTTATAATCTTTCCTATTTAACAAACTATACATTTTTATTTCTGTGCATATTTATTTATTATTTTTCTAAGTGCTAGCCCCAAAGAGTACATAACTGTACATTTTTGTTATCACTTAAAAGTTATTTAGATTTCTGCATTTTTGACTTAGCATTAAATTATTGTCTATGTTCCTTTTCTACTGCTTAAGACAATGGAAGTTGTTACAGCAAATAAACTTGAAATTTAGGCAATTTTTATTGCCTTAAAACAACAGAAGTTTTTATCTCACTCACATAATAGTCCAATGTGGATGTTGCTGGTAGGCAAAGACTCTTGTCCATCCAGTGAGGAGGCAGGGACTCAGGTGCTTTCCATCTTCTAGTGCTGGCGTCTCCTAGAGCTGTATAAGGGGAGATAAACAGTGAGGAGAAAGGTATATCAACATCTCTTAACGTGTTAGCCAGAACAAACACGCATTACTTCTGTTCTTTCTCACACTAGTTTTCCCCTCATTTTGAGAACTGGTCACACGGCTGCATGCAGCTACAAGGGTGGGTCTGGAGAATGTAGACCCTTGTTGGGCATCTGTTGCCCAGCAACAGCTCTGCCCTGTGGAAGAGGAGCATAACTCTGTGGACTGTTCACCCAGTCTGCCCAACTGGTCGATCTTCATGATTACCCTTTTAGATGGCTGAAAAATATTCCGTTAAGTTCAGGCATCACACTTTATTTGACAGGTTATTCATTATTAGACATTTATAGGAATTGTTTAAAATTTTTCACCTCTAATATCTAGATCCCACTGTAGGAAATAGGTACACACACATAACTTTCCCCACTTTGAGAATTATTTCTATAAGAATAATTCTGAAAAAATGGGAGAGAGAAAATAATGAATTTAAGTTACAAATATTTTTCAGGCTTTGGAATATATAGGCTTAGTCCTTGAGAACAGTGTTTAGTTTGCCTTCCTTGCTGCATATGCAAGGTCTTCACCATTGCTTGTTTCATGATAATACTCAAAATGAGTTGAATGACGAAATAAAATATAACAAAAGCACGTGGAACATGATTCATCACGGCTCTGGATAAAACGAATGTAATTTTTGTCCTATATCTTTCCCATCTTAATAAATGGTACCATCGTTCATCAGATTATTCAGGGTAGAAGATGGGAGTTGACTCCTTTCCTCACTGTCCCTGTTTTATTTATTTCCGTGTAAGAAATTATGACAAAACTTAGAAGCTTAACATAGCAAAGGATATTTATTATTGCTCACAGTTTCTGTGGGTGAGGAGGCAGGTTGTTTTGACTCAGTCACAGCTGCATATCTGTGGGGTCTAGACGGGCCAGTGCAAGTTGGCCCACCTACACACTTAGACACAGCTGGAAAGTGATGCTGGCTGTTGGTGGGAGAACTTAGGTGCTCTCGGTCCAGGTGGCTGCACAGGGCCTCGTTGAATGTCCCACTGACATGGTGGCAGAATTTCCCAGAGTGAGCAATCCAAGACAGCAAGGCAGAAGTGGCAGAATAATTAATAATGAATAGAATTAATTAATTAATAGAAAATCTAGTCATCATTCATTTTTTCTATTCTATTAAATATATTTATTGTGTACTTATTATATGCTAGGTTTGTTCTAGATTCTCAAGAGTATAACAGTGAAACTTATATATAGTGAGGAAATAAATAAGATGGAAAATATTAAAGGGTAATGTGTGTAACCCAAAGGACTAAGCAAGGTAAGGAAAATAGAGAACAACAAGGAAATTAGGGACTTATGTGTGCTGTACTATATAGGGCTGTCATGGGTTGTCTTTGATTAGTTGACATTTAATAGTAACTGAAAGACAGGAGGAGGCAGGCATATGAATACTTGGGTAAGGGTGTTCTAAGCAGAGGAAGGAGCAAGCACAAAACATGCTTGCTGTGTGTGAGGAACAGGAGACCACCCAGTGTCGTTGAAGCAGAGAGAGGAAGTGGGGTGGAGAGTGGCAGGTGATGGGGGCAGATCACGGACAGCCTGATGGACTGAAGACTTTGACTTTACCTGGGGTTGGTGGGACATGAGGACAGTCGTTGGAATGTTTTGCTAATATGACTTGCTTTTTAGTAAGATCTTTTGGATTGCTCAGCCTGTGATCTTTATAACTGATAAGGTCACTTCTAGTACTTAAAACCCTTCCATGGATTCCTGTAATACCTAGAGTAAAATCTAAGCTCTGTTAGCTATTATTACTATAATTGTTATTGCTATTATTAAAATTAACACCCCATTATTATCACAGGTTCTGCTGATTTTTTTTCTGGTATCTATCCAACTAGTAATTACTATTAATACTACTATTAGGATTACCGCTACTACTAAGTTTATTTGTTTATAATCTACCTCATCCGCTTGAGAACATATACTATGGAGATGTTGTAGTTGAGTGTCTTTCCATACTGAATTATCCCCAAACTGTTTTATTTTTGGAGCTCTTGTGTTTGATCTTTAAGAAATTTTTTTCCCTATATCTTTCCTCATTGTCATATTTGGTCAGTGACCTATTTCTAGCAATGCTATTATTGGTGCCAGGGTAACTTTGCAATTGTGCTGGACATAAGAGCTGGTCTTGGCTTCAAGGCTATGCCAGTACTTCTCAGACTTTAAAGGACAAGTGAATTATGTGGGAAGGTAGGGATCTTGCTAAATGTGGGATGGGCCTTGAGGTTTGGCATTTCTCCCAAGTGATGCCCATGCCACTGGTTTTTTGAGTAAGGAGAGGGTTTGATCACCAAACTTGACTGGATGTTGGAAGCGCCTGTGGAGTCAGGCTCCTCCCCTGCCATGCCTGATCCTGAGGCACTCAGTACTAAGAATCTTCCAGTTCGCATTAATGATTCTAATTGGTAGCAACATTTGAGAACCACTGCATTGGATGACGCTGGGTCCTATTTGAAAACAAAGTACGTACAGTAATGCTCTACAGGGCTATGCTGCTTGCTTTCTTTTTTAAAACTCAATTTCATGGCTATAGGGAGTCTGGCCACACAGATGGATGACCTCCAGATCGCTGCCTAGCATGGCTGGATTTCTCCAGTGTCCCCAGCACATGCTATCACTTAGTGGCCAGAATAGGACTTCTGCCCTCAGGAAACTGGGGCTTCCAAGTGCGGTTAAAATACACTTGCCGACAACAAGGCTATAGCAAGTCAGGTCCCTCCTGTGTGAGCTTGTGCTGAGGCAGGGAAGGAAGGTGAAGCAGAGAAGTGCTCTGTTTTTCTTTCTTGTAATTTCCAGAATGTACAGGTGTAGTTTCTGAGCCAGTAACAAACTAAGAACTTCTTGTATGGGTCAAGCTAACCCTTTGGTCATCAGAAGCAGGTGTTTTAAACTGATGAAAAGCAATGAGGCATGTCTCACTTACAGGTTAATAACTGACTATGAGACATGGGTCCCAAATGGTCTTGGAGATACTGGGCCGGAGAGCTGAGCCCCTGTGCCTCCACACGTCTCTCCCCACCTGAAGTCCACTCATTTCTTTTTGCCAAGTGACCAGTATGTGCTAACAGAGCCTGGGACACTTTCTCATAGAAATGTACTTCAATCCCATGTAACCAGATTGATTTTTTTTCTGGCTAATCTAGATTGGTCGACTGATTATTGGACAGAATGGCATCTTGTCGACGCCTGCTGTGTCCTGCATTATCAGAAAAATCAAGGCAGCTGGTGGAATCATCCTGACAGCCAGCCACTGCCCTGGAGGACCAGGGGGAGAGTTTGGAGTGAAGTTTAATGTTGCCAATGGAGGTATGTGGTTCAGAATATGCCTTAATTGTCATGGTTTCTTTCCTCTTATATCATGGTCTTACAATGACTCCATGATGTCAGATAAGCAAGGCAAAGAGGGAATGGCTCAGAAAAGTCTAGCGAGGTGCCTATAGTAGTCAGGGTTTTCCAGAGAAGCAGAACGAACCAATAGGACATAGAGATTGTCTCCAACTTAACGATGGTTTGATTTAAAGATTTTTTTGACTTTACACTTTATAGTGTAAAAGCAATATGTATTCAGTAGAAACCTTGTTTCATTGGAATTTCAAATTTTGATCTTTTCCTCGGCTAACAATGCTGTATAATTCTCTCTCATGATGCCGGGCAGGAAGTGCAGCTCCTACCTGATCACAAGGGTAAACAACCAGTACATTTACAACTGCTCAGTACCCATTTAGCTCAGTTGGTAAAGAATCTGCCTGCAATGTAGGAGACCATTGTTTGATTCCTGGGTTGGGAAGATCTGCTGGAGAAGGGATAGGCTACCCACTCTAGTATTCTTGGGCTTCCCTTGTGGCTCAGCTGGTAAAGTATCTGCCTGCAGTTTTGGAGACCTGGGTTTGATCCCTGTGTTGGGAAGATCCTCTGGAGAAGGGAAAGGCTACCCATTCCAATATTCTGGCCTGGAGAATTCTATACAGTCCATGGGGTGACAGAGAGTCAGACACGACTGAGTGAGCTTCACTTTTACTTTGCGCCCATTCTGTTCTCTTTCAGTACAGTATTTGATACATTAAATGAGATATTCACTTACTGTAAAGCAGGCTTCAGGATAGATGGTTTTGTACAACTGTAGACTACCAAGGTGTTCTCAGCATTCTTATGATAGGTTAGGCTAAGCCACGATGTTAGGTGTATTAAATGCATTTTTGACTTATGATATTTTCCGTTTACAATGGGTTAGTCAGAATGTAACTTTTAAGTCCGGGAAGATCTAGAAAGAGATTTATTTTAATGAACTGGCTTATGTGATTATGGAGGCTATGAAGTCCCAAGATCTTTCCAGGAGAGCGGATGATACCGGTCTGATCTGAGTCTGAAGGCCTCAGAAGCAACAGAGCTGACGGTGTAAGCTCCAGCCTGAGTCCATGTCTGAAAGCAGTGGCACCAGTGTGTCAGGTGGAAAGTGAATTCTCCCCTCCTCAGTCTTTCTGTTTTGTCCATGCCTTTGATGGGTTGGGTGAGGCCCAGCCATGCTGGGGAGGGCAGTCTGCTTCACTCAATCTGTTAATCTCATCCAGAAACACCCTCACAGACATACTCAGAGTAACATTTAACTGAACATCTGGGCTCTCTGTGACACAAGCAAGCTGACATGTAAAGTTAAGCATCATGTTGTCTCAGGTGATGTGACAAGGAAGGGGCACAATAGGGTCTTATACCCATTTGGTCTCTTGGTCCCCTGCACTCCTCAGCACAGTGAAATGGTTGAATATTGATGCTTATCTGACATGGAAGGACCCTGGATTTTAAAGTTGAAGCAGACCCTCAAAGTCATTTCGATCATTCCCATCATTTTACAAATAGACAAATCAAAGCCCTGAGAGGCTGTTTGCTCCAGGTCACATTGTCAGACAGAGGACTTCTTAGCATAAGTCCTACACTCTCCCTTTCCTATAGTATTGACTTTCTCTTACTAACATGCTTAGAATTATTTCACTTTTTCTTGTATTTATAGAAATTTATAGTTTAGAAGGGCTTCCTTGGTGGGCCAGTGGTAAAGAATCTGTCTGGAGTGCAGGAGACTCAGGAGACGCTGGTTTGATCCCTGGGTTGGAAGATCCCCTGAAGGAGGGCATGGCAACCCACTCTAGTAGTCCTCCCTGGAGAATCCCATGGACAGAGGAGCCCGGCAGGCTACAGTCCATGGGGCCATGAGAGTCAGACACCACTGTAGTGAATGGGCATGGACAGTTTAGAAGTCCTCGTGGGGTGGAATATGTGTGTAAGGGTGAACTAAAACACTTTTGAACATGTATAAAATGTAGCGTAGGAAGGATAGTAATAAATGGACACCATATATTCCTTACTCTGTTTTTCCATTTTGCTTTTTTCCCCTAAAGACTTTTAAGGTAAATTACAGCATGAAGGCTTAAATATTTCTGACTACATCTCTTTAAAATAAAGATGTATTCCTGTATAACTACATGATCATACCTAACAAAAATCATAGCAATTCTCTAATGTCATCTAAAATCTCATCTATATTTAAAATTTTCTGAGTGTTCCAGAGATGTTGTTTACATCTGCTTTGTTAAAACCAAGTTTTGTCCCCGTACCATGCGTTGCATTGGTTTTTAAGTCTCTTAAATCTCTTTTAATCTAGAACACTAAGTCTTCATGTATATGTGGGTGGGAGCTGAATTTTAACCAACAACTGTTGCCGTTATGAAGCATTCCTGGCCCAGGCACAGTAGCACATCTTGAAAGGGAAGTACATGATTGCCCCCTTCTTGCAGCCATTTTGGATATTATTCAAAGAAAGAATGTTGCTCAAGTAAAGTGTTTAAAAAAAAAAAAAAACAAGCTTATGAAGAGCCTTATTTTTTAAGGTATGATTCAAGAAACCCTGCTTCAACAAAAAGCACACCTTGGGCCAACATTTAGTCTTGCAGAAGCTACTGAATATTTCAGGAAAAAATATGCAAAGTGCAGATATTCTATATATTTATAGGACATTTCATGTACTTAGAATATGGCAATGAAATGTAATATATAAGTAATATAAAAGTTGCCAAACTAAATAATGTATTTAAACATTTGAATTAATATCTGACTGAATATCTTAGAATCTCAGTTATATCTGTGATAATTTGTGAGGTATAAAAGGAAAAGATAATATTTAAATAACCATTTTTTAGACTGAATTGCAGGAGGTTATGAGACTTGCTCAGTCATATCCTGAATAGGTGAAGGGGCTGAATTTATCATTTAGCCTTTATCTATGTTGAAAGTCCTTCCTTTTACATTTATTTCTTCATGTTTACATGTCTTGGTGTCATTAATGAGACTAACATTCCTGCTGGCATGGAGAGATTGAGTTAGCTTCTTCCTGCTTAGAGTGAGTTTTATCATGACATCTTTCATCCGAAGTTGCAAGTTGCACACAGTCGTCTCTTCCATTGAGTGTCATACAGATACATCTCATGGAATAATAGGCAAAATGTCTACAGAATTGATAGGTACATCCAGAGAAATAGGATGCATCTAAAGCTATGTTGCTTTTAAATTATTTATAGAACAGGACTTTCCTGAGCATGTTTGTAAACAGGGGAGAAGATGCTAGAGGAAAAAAGGAATCAATAATAAAAATACTTTTTTAAATACTTAGAGTGTGCCAAGCTACATACTCAGAACTTTACATACATGTTCTCATTTAATGCTCTTAACAGCCTGATGAAGTCACTGAGGAATAAAAGTGGCTAAAAAAACTTGACCAGTATCACAGAAGTCATGAGTTGTGGAGCTCATGTGGAACCTTGATTCCAAGAAGTGGGCAGAACTTCTGAGTGAAAAGGCAGAACTGGGGGAAAGAAGCATCTAGAGGGGTGTGGAATGGAAACTTTGGGAAATAGTTGCTTATACCTCTTGTAAAGGAAGAGGAGGAAATGTTGCCTGTCAAATTGGTCAATCCTAAGGAAAAGGAAGTCGTTCCTGAATATTCATTGGAAGAACTGATGCTAAAGCTGAAATTCCAATACTTTGGCCACCTGATGCAAAGAACTGACTCCTTGGAAAAGACCCTGATGCTGGGTGTGTACACATGTTCCCCATCCTGACCCCCCCTCCCACCTCCTTCCCCATACCATCCCTCCGGGTCATCCCAGTGCACCAGTCCCAAGCCTATTTGGAGTCTCTCATTTTTTAATATTCTACTTATTGACCTCTATTGTGATTTATGTTTTTGTACTTTGGGTGAAACTCACCTCAGAATTTCCTGAGAATATACATCAACATGTATGAAAATAATCATAAGTAACAAAATTATAGTTGAGTACTCACTTTTATGTCATTATCCATTAAATCCTAACAAATGAATTAGTGAGAAAATGATCATCTCCATTTATAAGCTTTACTTTGTTAGGCACAGAGAGACTAAATGACCTACCCAAAGTCATGCAACCACTTAGTAGCACAAAGGCAATTTGATTCCAAATTCTCTCTCTTTCCAATTCATATTGAAGTGGCTAAACTGCTTTTGTGTGCATGATAAGTTACTTCAGTTGTGTCTGACTCTTTGTGACCTTATGGAGTGTAGCCCACCAGGCTCCTCTGTCCATGGGATTCTCCAGGCAAGAATACTGGAGTGGGTCACCATGCCCTCCTCCAGAGGACCTTCCTACCCCAGGAATCGAAGCCACATCTCTTGCTTCTCCTGCTTTGGCAGGTGGGTTCTTTAGCACTAGCACCACCTGAGAAACTCTTATTATACAACCTCTTATTATACAACAAATACTGGATGGGATGTTGGGGGTGATGAATTGACCAGGTTATTGCTATAAATGATTATGGTGATTGTAATGAGAGCAAGATAATTAATAACAGCTAATGTGAATTTCTTCTACATGTCCTCAGGATAATTTGTGGGTAATATAGTCTTGTTGTTCCATGTAAATCAGGCAATTTTGATATGTGGAATATTTTACTGTATTTTATGAATATATTTTTCAGATTATAAAACACATGTGTTTATGGTGATTGTAATGAGAGCAAGATAATTAATAACAGCTAATGTGAATTTCTTCTACATGTCCTCAGGATAATTTGTGGGTAATATAGTCTTGTTGTTCCATGTAAAGCACGCAATTTTGATATGTGGAATATTTGACTGTATTTTATGAATATATTTTTCAGATTATAAAACACGTGTTCATTATAAATGACTAGAAAATAAAAACAGATATGAAGAAATAACTTTTATGAGTTATGTGTTCTAAACCAAGGAATGAATTCTCTTTGTGTTTTTAAATATCTCTTCTCAATAATTTTATGTACATATATTATTATAATTGATAAAGCAAAATTGGAATCATGTGCCATATATAAATCTTGAGTTTCATTTGATAGTATAAGGTTTACATTTCAAAGATACTATTTTTGATGAACACCACTTTTAATGCAGTTAATATTAACAATTAAATTACACTAAGTCCATTCTGAAGGCGATCAATCCTGGGATTTCTTTGGAAGGAATGATGCTAAAGCTGAAACTCCAGTACTTTGGCCACCTCATGAGAAGAGTTAACTCATTGGAAAAGACTCTGATGCTGGGAGGGATTGGGGGCAGGAGGACAAAGGGATGACCAAGGATGAGATGGCTGGATGGCATCACAGACTCGATGGACATGAGTCTGAGTGAACTCCGGGAGATGGTGGTGAACAGAGAGGGCTGGCATGCTGATATTCATGGAGTCGCACAGAGTCAGACACGACTGAGAGACTGAACTGAACTGAACTGAACCTAGTTAAAAGAATAATTGAACATATTAATTGCAAAAAAAACCAAATACCAAAAATATATAAAACATAGTGTTTTCCCTGTATTGTTTTTTAATTAATTTATTTTTAATATACATTTATTTATTTTAATTGGAGGCTAATTACTTTATAATATTATAGTGGGTTTTGCCATACATTGACATGAATCAGCCATGAGGGTACATGTGTTCCCAATCCTGAACTTACCTCCCAGCTCCCTCCCCATCCCTTCCCTCTGGGTCAGCCCAGTGCACCAGCCCTGAGCACCCTGTCTCATGCATTGAACCTGGACTGGTGATCTCTTTCACATATCATAATATACATATTTCAAAGCTATTCTCTCAGATCATCCCACCCTTGCCTTCTCCCACAGAGTTCAAAAGTCTGCTTTTTATATGTGTCTCTGTCTCACATATAGGGTCATCATTACCATCTTTCTAAATTCCATATATGTATGTGTTAATATACTGTATTGGTGTTTTTCTTTCTGATTTACTTCACTCTGTATAAGAGGCTCCAGTTTCATACACCTCTTGAGAACTGATTCAAATGCATTATTTTTAATAGCTGAGTAATATTCCATTGTGTGTGTGTACCACTGCTTTCTCATCCATTCATCTGCCAATGGACATCTAGGTTGCTTCCATGTCCTGGCTATTGTAAACAGTGTTGCAATGAACATTGGGGTACACATGTCTCTTTCAATTCTGGTTTCCTTGGTGTGTATGCCCAGAAGTGGGATTGTTGGGTCATAAGGCAGTTCTATTTCCAGTTTTTTAAGGANTTCTTTCTGGCTTACTTCACTCTGTATAATCGGCTCCAGTTTCATCCACCTCATTAGAACTGATTCAAATGTATTCTTTTTAATGGCTGAGTAATACTCCATTGTGTATATGTACCACAGCTTTCTTATCCATTTATCTGCTGATGGACATCTAGGTTGCTTCCATGTCCTGGCTGTTATAAACAGTGCTGCAATGAAGATTGGGGTACCTGTTGGAGTCGTTTTCTGAAAGGTCTTCTGGGGAATTTGTTGAGGATACCTGAGGAATTGTGGGGATCAAGGTGAACTTAAGCAGCCTCATTCTTTGGGGTAACCAGTTTGGCTTATTTCATGACTGCCTTCAGCAATACATAGGAGTCTGGTAATGGCAGCAGTGGAGTAGATGATGGCGATGGGGAATGACAGTGTGGGCACGGCAGAGCAGCAGGAGTGCTGGTAATTGTTAAGAATGTCTGAGTTGACATTAGACTCTTAGGATTCAAACCCACCCTTTTTACACCCGTGATGTAACCTTGCCTAAAGTCATCTCTTCCAAGTTCAGTTTCCTTATTTGGAAAATGAAGATATTAATAGTTCTTCATATACTTTTTGTGTGTGCTAAATTCCACATAAGGCGTGAAATATGTTATGTGTAAATTTCAACAAATGTTGGCTTGTCTTATTATGCTAACAATGAACAGCAAGACTCAAATGCTAGACCATAGTGTCCTTCTGGGATAAGAAACCAGTGAAATGAGAATGGACCAGTAGTCTGGGAGTAATCAAGTGATGATGGACTTCTATATAGGAATGAAGAACAGGTTCAGCAAGAGTATGGAATAGAAGTAGGGTAGATGGAAGATTAGGAATTTGTGGATTGAAGATACTCAAATTTGATATTTTTGAAATAAGACTTTCAAGAGACAATTCCTGGCATGACTGTACTAGGAACTGACTTAAATGAAGAAGAAGTCATTGGAGCGAAGATGTTAAGAACGAGGAGGATGTAAAGAGATACAATGGAGAAGGAAATGGCAACCCACTCCAGTATTCTTGCCTGGAGAATCCCATGGATAGAAGGGCCTGGTAGGTTACCATCCACGGGGTCGCAAAGAGTCGGACATGACTGAGTGACTTCACTCACTCACTCAAAGAGATACAAAGGATTTTGATGACATCAAAGGTTATCAGCGTGGCTGACTGAGCAGCATTTAGCTGGTTACAACTTGTTTTACTTTTGGAGATCAGTGTGCTTTGGCATAACAAACTCAGACAGAGACTTTTAAAATGTGATGGAAGTATCCCAAGAACATAACGTGGTACCTGGGAGCCAGAGGGATATTCACATATCATCTGGCAAGCATGAAAAAAAAAATGAAAAGCTAAGTAACTCTGTTTACTCTTTTAAGTTTTGCAAAAGAATGAAAAATATAAGGAGTGAAGTTGAGAAGGACTATGTTTATTTCTTTCTGGTTTTCACTCTTCCTGTAGAAGAACATGAGGGTATAAAATATATTAGGCTTTTTTCCATCCACTGAAATGGTGCTATTGCTAGTCCTTTCCCCTCTCTCCCTGCTTCATTGAAGTGTAACTGATACATTAAAAACCTGTACATATTTAATGTATGCAGCTTGATGAATTTGGTAATTATTCCTTTTTATATGTTCAAGGAACCTTTTTTGGGAGGTGATAATGATATGGGCTTCCCTGGTGGCTCAGTGGTAAAGAATTCTCCTGCCAATGCAGGAGACTCACGTTTGACCTCTGGGTCAGGAAGATCCTTTTGAGAAGGAAATGGCAACACAGTCCAGTATTCCTGCCTGGAAAATCCCACAGGCAGAGGAGCTTGGAGGGCTACAACCCTTGAGGTCATGAAGAGTTGGACATAACTTAGTGACTAAAACAGCAACTACAGTGCTACATTCTAAGGCAGCACTGTCTAATAGAAATATATTGTAAGCCATACATGTAATTAAAAATTTTCTAGTAGCCACATAAAATAGTAAAAAGAAGCAGGTGAAATGAATAAAATATTTTATTTCACTTGATATATCCAAAATATTATCACTTCAACATGTTATTATAAAATTATGAATATAATCTATTCTGGTTTTATACTGCTGCTGCTGCTGCTAAGTCACTTCAGTCGTGTCTGACTCTGTGTGACCCCATAGACGGCAGCCCACCAGGCTCCCCCATCCCTGGGATTCTCCAGGCAAGAACACTGGAGTGGGTTGCCATTTCCTTCTCCAATGCATGAAAGAGAAAAGTGAAAGTGAAGTCGCTCAGTCTGTCCGACTGTTAGCGACCCCATGGACTGCAGCCCACCAGGCTACTCCGTCCATTGGATTTTCCAAGCAAGAGTACTGGGGTGGGGTGCCATAACTCTTCAAAATTTGGTGTGTATTTTATAATTATAGCACATGTCAATATAACTAGTCATATTTTAAGTGTTCAAGAGCCACATGTGGCTAGAGGCTATTGAATTGAATAGCGTAGTTCTAAGGGCTGGGATAGAAATCAAGAAACAATTGCAGTTCAGTAGAAAATTATAACGTAACTAGTGAGTGAGATCAATACACAAAGCTATCTATCTGTCATTTATATTTTAGATCTTCAATCTACTTATTTACCTGATTCCCAAACTTACTGCAAAAAATCCAGAGTAGCTTGCAGTAAGATATAAAAATTAAAAAGAAAAAGCAGGACAGCTATTGATTTTATGTTCAATTCATTTAAAGCCTATCGCTGACCTTAATTGTCAACTTGACCTTGTGAAGATGTGCGTCAGATATTTTAAACTTCACTTTTAAAACCTGGGAGTCACTAGAGAGTGTGAGTTGGGAAAACTGACATACGCTGGTCAACGTATACACCACGTAGGCAGCAGACTTGGGAGGAGGAGTCAGGCTTTCTTTCTCTAGGTGCACTTGGGAGGCTGCGGTTTAACTCTGGAGTCCCTCACTTCTGTCAAATGCATATCCTGTTTGTGTCTCATATCCTGAATAAAGCTGATGACATAACCGGGTCTCCCTGGCAGGTGTGCAACTATTTTTAGGGAAGACGTCTCATTGCTTAGAAGTGGATTAAAACAAAGCAACATGTGGGTTATTGGCCTGCATGGAACAGGTGAGCCTGGCTCCGTTTCCTCCAGAGTGGATGGATAAGAAATACTGAAGCCATTTGAACTGTGAACTGTTGACTGTTGTCTAGAACACAAAGAAATCTTTCTCCTGCTTGGTGGAGGAAGAGCTAACATTTCTCTGATTTATTTTTTATGCAGATTTATTTTTGGTGCTGCATTATTTTCCAATTTTAGGTCCTGCTCCAGATGTCGTCTCAGACAAAATCTACCAGATCAGCAAAACAATCGAGGAATACGCTATATGCCCTGATTTGCGAATTGACCTGTCTCGACTAGGAAGACAAGAATTTGACCTGGAGAACAAATTCAAACCATTTAGAGGTAATTGGGAAATTGTATTTTGAAGAAAATTAGAACTCTGTGGATGGAGGTGACATTTTTTCTTCAGGGGAGAGCACATACAAAAGTGATTATCAATTTTAGGAGTGGCACTTGATAAATAGATATAAACTGAGTGTGGTGCGGAGGGAAATGAGGGCAGCCAAGATATTTGGAACTGGCAACTTTCAACAACTCCTTTCCAAACTATCGTTTTTGACATAGGGAACATTTCACAGCTGACTCTTTTACAGTGTTCCAAGAATAGACTGTGAATTGCCAACACATGTCTTTACTTTTCTAAGCAACTAAGGTGAAGATGCTGAAATACTTTAGATAATTAAAAAGAGACCTAACAAGGTAAAGGAGTTATTAAAGTTTTCCATGGAAGATAGATGTTTCTTTTCCAAGCTAAGATCATGCAGTTTATCTTGATTCAATTCACAGTTGACCACCTGCTCTATACCATGCTCCATGATAGAAGATTTTACAAAGGAATTCACTAAGTACCAAATAGATTTAGGAAAATGGTTCAAAAATTAAAAACCAGGATGAAATTGCCAAAAATATTATCCTGTATGGTAGAGTGAATAAACTTCTAAGTCCTGAGATGATAACCTTTCAATTTGTAGATTAAAATTGAACCGTGTAATAACATTAATACCAAGTAAATTCATATTATTTTTCACCCTCTATTTTATCCTATTGCTTTCTCCTAGAAAGCATACAAGTAGCAATGAAACAAACTTTTTTTTTTTTTACTCCTTCAGTGCCCCTATCAGCTTAAATCCAGTTTGTATTAAGCTGGTATCCTTATTTTACAAGTAATTTATTTAGTTCAAAAGGTGAAATACCTAGTTCATGGCCACATGGTATTTTAGGGACAGAGAGGAGCTTGAGATGTACTATTTGGAGACACAGTGTTGGGCCAACTCTACCAGTTTTCTTGGAAGATTTTGAGTCAATTTCTTGCTTAGCTAATGAGCAGAAGTTAATTGAAAGCCATGTGATACTTATGAGATGCAATGATTCCTGATTTTATTAATCTAGTTGGGAGTATTCATACACAGAATGGCCTGACAGCTAAAAGCAAGGGATATTTTATGTTAACTAAGTGATTTAAGTATACTTGATTACATATGTTTGGATGTACTGGAAAATAAGATGACAGAAAAAGCAGGTATTATTATATTATCAGGGAGAAATTTTGTTGGTTGATTGAATCTTCACAGTTGTATTAGTTGTCCAAGAGACCCAGATCTTTGGTGGCTCAGATTCAGGCCCACTGTTTCAGCTACATTGCTCACTTGGTGAATTTTTTACAGGGCCGCAGGCACCACGAGGTAGAGGGAGACAAGAATTTGAAAATGATTGTTTGGGATAATTTATGTGCTGTGTTCTTGCTGTTTAAATGTTGAGCAAGGCTTGAGTTAATTGGAAACAATTTACTCTTTGGCATTTCATCTTAAAGGATGAAGAGCAAGAACTGTGTGATGTGAGCTTTCAGTTTTTCATGGAAATCTACTTGCTTCCTTTTTTTTTTTACGTTTTTGTTTGGTATTAATGCTATTTACCTGCTATAAATACCAAATGTATTTAGGCAAGTAGTTCAAGAGTTAGACCCAGGATGAAATTGCCAAAACTATTATGCTATATTGCAGGGAGAGTAAAATTTCAAACATATTCAAGCCATAACCTTTCATTTTATAGATGAATTTTTTATTGTGATAAAATATATGTGATGTATACTATGTTAATAATTTTTAGATGTGTTTTGTATAAACTTTTAATTAATTTATTTTATAGATTAGTATGGGCTTCCCTGGTGGCTCAGTGGTAAAGAATCCACCTGCAATACAGGAGACGAAAGAGATGCAGATTTGATCCCTGAGTCGGGAAGATCCTCTGGAGAAGGACATGGCAACCCACTCTAGTATTTTTTCCTGGAGAATCCCATGGATAGAGGAGCCTGGTGGGCTACAGTCTATAGGGCTGCAGAGTCAGACACGACTGAGCATAGATTAATGTCCTCCTCCTATTAAAGATGATTAAAAACTATCTGTGTTCTTATATAAAAAGTTATTATATTTGAACTTGATTTAAGTGCAACGAAAGTATTTTTAGTGTGTATTTGACCAGATGAAGGGATAGTTTCATGTTACATATAAAATCTCACCCACTAAATATTGCACCTGGTTTTACTAAAAATTATTAAAGGTGGATTGGTAATATCTTTAGTGCAGGTTTAAATGTTTCAAGGTTCCTAAGTAGTATGTGTTTGAAAAATTTGAAAAACAGCATACATAAATTTCAAAATTTAACTACAAATTTCAAAAGCAGAGCTCATGGACAAATTTTGTGCCTAAAATAAAATATTTATTATTTCTAGGAAAAATATTTTCTGGGTACTAATTATGTACCGAACACCAAGTTTGAAAAGTGTGATGTATTCTGGGTTTTATGAATCTGTGCAATAAATGGAAAAGACTTGATTTGGTTTTCTGGTCATTGGGTGGTGCAGGAGAGCATGTATGTTTAATGAAGATTTCTGAATATCTGGCACTCACCCAGAACCTGGTAATAGACTGGGCACATGGGATACTTTACACAAACTTAGAAAAATATCCTTTATCACCAATTCAGAACCTGAGTTTGCTTGGTACCATGGCATTTAGAAAGTAGGGGTCACTGCTGAGGTTACTTCTGAGCTGAGTCATTTTTTGGCCAGTCCCCACAGGAGAGGCAACTGATTCTGCCAAGATGCCTCTTAGCATTGAGGTGTTTGCAGTTTGTGGGAGGGAGGTGGTGGAATGAAGAGAGTGGGGACAATAGGCATAGTTTTATCTTAATTACTTTATTCTTGTGGTTGACTTTTCACTTGCAAAGAAGAATTTGCAACTTGATATTTTTTTTATACCATTTAATCACCTGCAAAGTTTGTAGTATCTTGGTTGTGCTTTGTGATTTTCTCTGCAAATGGACACTTTGCTTCCCGTGAAAATGTGTGGGGTTATGAAAATGTGTGGGATTGTGATAAGAATTTCATGCTTTTTTATGCTTCCAAGAATCCCTCATGGATAGTCACTGGTGTCTCCTTTGGCTTTCTTATCCATAGTGGAGATAGTGGACCCAGTGGATATCTATCTCAACCTCCTTCGGACCATTTTTGACTTTAATGCCATTAAGAGTTTGCTGACTGGGCCTGGCCAACTGAAGATCCGAGTTGATGCCATGCATGGAGGTAAGCGTGTGGTCTTCTACCAAGTGGTGAACAAGAAATGGTGAAGGAGACCTCAATGTGTGTTGGGTTTCTGGGATTATGAGGAAGGTTGGATTCATACATATTCACATGACGTGTATATGTTCAGATAGATATGTGAGATACTCTGGAAGGCTTCTTATCTCTCTTTTTTGATGCAACTGAAAAAAAAGCTTGAGCATATGATTTTCAGGCTATGCCTGTTAGAGTGTGGAGTGGAAATAGCAAAATTGTAAATTAAAAAAGAAATTTGATCACAGTACATAGTTTAAAAAGTCAGGTAGTTCATAGCTTGCTATGAAAAAAATCCTTCACAACTCCTTCCCCCAATTTTCTACTTTCCAGGGGCAGTCTTTTTTTTGGGGGGGGGTGTTTATTTCTCTATTACTAAATACTATGGATATACTGCTCCTTGTTGATTTTTCAGTTTGAGGTGTTACTGACTTCATACTATGGAAGATAAATCTGTAGTTCTTTTTCACTGTCTCCACTCACTAAATCCACACAGTTCCTTAAACAAGTTATATCATCATTTTGGTAAGATCAGTATGATGTCCAGATTATCATAGCATGGTTGAGCCATGCAAAATACTGTAGTTATGTTTTCCTTTCAGCACAACTCTTTTACTTCTTTGGAATTAGTAATCATCTTGTTTCCTCATTATTTAGTTTTTGTGGAGTGTGTTTACCACTGTTAACCCTCATGCTCTTTAGTGTCAAAATCTTCTCTCACTTCATTTTCCTGGAGACCCGGAATCTCCTGCCTGCACTGGTAGCTCTGTGAGCTGCTGTTGTCCTGAAGTCTCCACTTAGCATCATCCTGTAATTCCCTTTACCCCTTTCTTATGCATCATCCTGTAATTCCCTTTACCCTGTTCTTATGTTGACTCTCCTATTTCTGGATCCTTTGCCTTTTGCTTTCTTGATTTACTCCTACATTTTGGAGGAGCACATTCTCCAGTTACTCTGTGAAAGAGAGCTCATGGGAAGTAAATGTTTTGAGTCATTGCATAGCTGAAAATGCCTGTTGTCTATGCTCATTCTGAATTGGTATTTATCTGAATATAGATATCTAGGTTGGATATTATTTTCCTTCAGAAGTTTGAGAGAAATGCTCCATTGTCTTGTAGCCATTCCTACCAAACTTGAGAAATCTGATGGTATGCTGGTTTTTAATTCATGTTTTGAAATCTTTCTTTTTTTCTTTTCTGGAGGCTTTTGGGGCCTTTGATATGTGTTCAGTGTTCCTTCTTTTCACAATGATGAGTCTTAGTGTGGGACTATATTTCACTATTGTGCCAGGCAATTGGAGGATCCTTGGAATCTAGAAACTTATGTCCTTTCATTCTGGGAAATTTTCTTGCATTACTTCTTGGATGATTCCTCTATTATTTTCTCTTTCCTTTCTCTGTAATGGCTATTGTTTAGATACTGACTCTACTGGACAGATCTTTTAATTATCCTATTCTTTTCCCCAACACCCATTTTTCTTCTCTTTGTTTTATGCTACTTTCTGGCAGATTTCCTCAACTTTAGCTCCAAGTCCTTCCATTGTTTTTCAGTTCCACTGTCATATTTTTAATTTTCCAAAACATTTTTTTTGTTTTCCAAATAACTCTTTTTAAAAATAACTTCCTAAAAAAATAAAAAAATAACTCCCTATTAATGTTTCATGAATACCATATCTTTTTAAAATAAGTCAGATGTATTGAGGTATAAAATTTACTTGCAGTAAAATTGATACTTTATTGGTATACAGTTTGATGAAATTGAACAAACATGTACAGTAATATAACCACTCTGACAGTCAAGGTATAGAATATTTCCCTTGCTTCCACAAACTCTTTCGCATCCCTTGAAGTTCACCCTCTCCTCTTTCCCCTAGTCCCTGGTAATCACTCATCTGCTTTTTGCCCCATAGTTTTACCTTTTCCAGAAAGCCATATGAATGGAAACATACAATATGTAGCCATATGAATGGAAACATACAATATGTTCCATATGAATGGAAACATACAATATGAAAAAAACCTCAGGCTTTTTTCACTCAGCATAAGGTTTTAGAGATGCTTTCATTGTGTTGTATGTATCAGTGGTTGTTTCTTATTACTAACGAGTACTATTCCTTTATATAGATGTACTACATTCTGTTTATCCATTCACCACTTGATACAATTAGGGTTATTTCTAGGTTTTGGCTACTATAAACTGCTACAAACATTTGTGAAAAAAGCCTTCATAGGAATATATGATTTCCTTTGTTTTGGATAAATACCTGGGAGTGAGATTGCTGGGTCATATAATGTGTATATTGAACTTAATAAGTAGTTGCCAAACTATTTCCAGAGTGGCCACCATTGGCACTAACAGCAGAGTATGAAGGCCCCAGTTTCTCCATGCCCTCACCGACACTTGGTATTTTTCGGTCTTCTTGGTTTTATGGCCAGTCTGCCATATCTTGTTGATCTCTCTTAGGGAATGACTGATACATACTTTAAAAGATTTCTTCTCCCTGAGTAGTTTCTCTTTCTTTCATGTTGTTCTTTACTCTGCTTGTTTGGTCTCATGTTAAAGAGTGAATTCAGTTTAGTCACTCAATCATGTCCAACTCTTTGCAACCCCATGGACTGCAGCATGCCAGACTTCCCTGTCCATCACCGTCTCCCGGAGCCTGCTCAAACTCATGTCCATCAGGTGGGTGATGTCATCCAACTGTCTCATCCTCTGTCATCCCCTTCTCCTCCTGTCTTTAAGAGTGAGGCACTAAAAATTTTGCTGGGAGCTCTGAGCTGATGTGTGGAATTTATCTTCCAAGGGCTTCACTCTAAGGTTTTCTACCTGGGCTGTTTTGTTCTTTCCTATTCAGTTCAGTTCAGTTCAGTCGCTCAGTCGTGTCCGACTATTTGTGACCCCGTGAACCGCAGCACGCCAGGCCTCCCTGTCCATCACCAACTGCCAGAGTTCACCCAAACGCATGTGCATTGAGTTGGTGATGCCATCCAACCATCTCATCCTCTCTCATCCGCTTCTTCTCCTGCCCTCAATCTTTTCCAGCATCAGGGTCTTTTCAAATGAGTCAGCTCTTCGCATCAGGTGGCCAAAGTATTGGAGTTTCAGCTTCAACATCAGTACTTCCAATGAACACCGAGGACTGATCTCCTTTAGGATGCACTGGTTGGATTTCCTTGCAGTCCAAGGGACTCTCAAGAGTCTTCTCCAACACCACAGTTCAAAAGCATCAATTCTTCGGCACTCAGCTTTTTTTATAGTCCAACTCTCACATCCATATATGACCATTGGGAAACTCATAGCCTTGACTAGATGGACCTTTGTTGACAAAGTAATGTCTCTGCTTTTGAATATGCTATCTAGGTTGGTTATAACTTTCCTTCCAAGGAGTAAGCGTCTTTTAATTTCATGACTGCAATCACCATCTGCAGTGATTTTGGAGCCCCCCAAAATAAAGTCAGCCACTGTTTCCACTGTTTCCCCATCTATTTGCCATGAAGTGATAGGACTGGATGCCATGATCTTAGTTTTCTGAATGTTGAGCTTTAAGCCAACATTTTCACTTTCCTCTTTCACTTTTATCAAAAGACTCTTTAGCACCTCTTCATCTTCTGCCATAAGGGTGGTATCATCTGCATATCTGAGGTTACTGATATTTCTCTCGGCAATCTTGATTCCAGCTTGTGCTTCTTCCAGCCCATCATTTCTCGTGATATACTCTGCATGCAAGTTAAATAAGCAGGGTGACAATATACAGCCTTGACGTACTCCTTTTCCTATTTGGAACCAGTCTGTTGTTCCATGTCCACTTCTAACTGTTGCTTCCTGACTGTTGCTTCCTGACCTACATACAGGTTTCTCAAGAGGCAGGTCAGGTGGTCTGGTATTCCCATCTCTTTCAGAATTCTCCACAGTTTATTGTGATCCACACAGTCCAAGGCTTTGGCATAGTCAATAAAGCAGAATTAGATGTTTTTCTGGAACTCTCTTGCTTTTTCCATGATCCAGCGGATGTTGGCAATTTGATCTCTGGTTCCTCTGCCTTTTCTAAAACCAGCTTGAACATCTGGAAGTTCACGGTTCATGTATTGCTGAAGCCTGGCTTGGAGAATTTTGAGCATTACTTTACTAGCATGTGAGATGAGTGCAATTGTGTGGTAGCTGAGCATCTTTGGCATTGCCTTTCTTTGGAATTGGAATGAAAATTGACCTTTTCCAGTCCTGTGGCCACTGCTGAGTTTTCCAAATTTGCTGGCACATTGAGTGAAGCACTTTCACAGTATCGTCTTTCCGGATTTGAAATAGCTCCACTGGAATTTTATCACCTTCACTAACCTTGTTCGTAGTGATGCTTCCTAAGGCCCACTTGACTTCACATTCCAGGATGTCTGGCTGTAGGTGAGTGTGAGTGATCACACCATAGTGATTATCTGGATCATGAAGATCTGTTTTGTACAGTTCTGTATATTCTTGCCACCTCTTCTAATATCTTCTGCTTCTGTTAGGTTCGTACCATTTCTGTCCTTTATTGATCCTATCTTTCCATGAAATGTTCCCTTGGTATGTCTAATTTTCTTGAAGAGATCTCTAGTCTTTCCTATTCTATTGTTTTCCTCTATTTCTTTGCATTGATCGCTGAGGAAGGCTTTCTTGTCTCTCCTTGATATTCTTTGGAACTCTGCATTCAAATGGGTATATCTTTCCTTTTCTCCTTTACTTTTCGCTTCTCTTCTTTTCATAGCTATTTGTAAGGCCTCCCCAGACAGCCATTTTGCTTTTTGCATTTCTTTTCCATGGGGATAGTCTTGATCCCTGTCTCCTGTACAATGTCATGAACCTCTGTCCATAGTTCATCAGGCACTCTATCTATCAGATCTAGTCCCTTAAATCTATTTCTCACATCCACTGTATAATCATAAGGGATTTGGTTTAGGTCATACCTGAATGGTCTAGTGGTTTCCCCTACTTCCTTCAATTTAAGTCTGAATTTTGCAATAAGGAACTCATAATCTGAGCCATAGTTAGCTCCTGGTCTTGTTTTTGCTGACTGTATAGAGCTTCTCCATCTTTGGCTGCAAATAATATAATCAATCTGATTTCGATGTTGACCATCTGGTGATGTCCATGTGTAGAGTCTTCTCTTGTGGAAGAGAGTGTTTGCTGTGACCAGTGTGTTCTCTTGGCAAAACTCTATTAGCCTTTGCCTTGCTTTATTCTGTACTCCAAGGCCAAATTTGCCTGTTACTCCAAGTGTTTCTTGACTTCCTACTTTTGCATTCCAGTTCCGTGTAATGAAAAGGGCATCTTTTTTGGGTGTTAGTTCTGAGAGGTCTTGTAGGTTTCATAAAACCGTTCAACTTCTGGCTGGTTATATTTCGCAGAAAAGGCTCTTTCTGTTTCTTGCCTTAGCATTATCTGACCTAGAGGGAAGAGAGTTACTCTTTTCAAAGAGTTTGAAAATTGTTTCTGGATTTGGGCCTCTGCCTCGCTTGTACCATGTGTTCATCTCTGAATCAGTCACTCTGGTTGCGGACAGAGGATTGGCAGTCCTAGGTCACCTCCCTAGTCTTGGGGGAAGTAGGATTAGCCACACTCAGATTCCATGAACTAAGTTGGAAAAAGGATTGGTCCTCTAAAGAAGACCCAGAATACTGCTATCAGAGGAAAGGAAAATGGGTGCTGGGCAGGCAAAATCAAAGTGTGTTCACTGTTTGTGGTTTGTATTCTATTGAAAATAAACGGAAAGCGGTACTTTTATATATTTCAGCCAACAGGATTACATGCTTGTCCCCACATGTGCTTATGTTCTACCTCAGGCTCCATTCCCTTGCTCATAGTGTTCTTTTCATTTGGATAGCATCCTTACTCCTGTCAAATTTATATTCTTCCATGTTCTCCCAGAAATGCTGCTCCATTTTGAAGCCTTGCCTATGGTCATTTCTCTTTTAAGCTGTTGGATTTCATTATTTAATAAATACATTATACATTGAATTGAACTAGTCTTACAAGTCCAGTCACTCACCTACAGATTTGACTCATCCCACTGCCAGAGTGAGAGCACTTTGCGTACCTGTATACCCTCCATCCTTCACATAAGAGTTCTGTGTTAGGCACTGCATGAATGTATGTTGAACTGGAAAACACAGCTCCTTAGTATTTATTTTGTAAAATGTACGTAGTTGCATATGCTTCAGTGGTTGGCAGTGTTCAATTATACACTTGGCAAAGGTAAAACATCTGTGGAGACAAAGAACGTCACTGGAGCCTTTCAGTGCTTTTGCATATATTTAACTAATGCTTTTAATATAAAAAGTAACGGCCCATGAATTATTATTAGGTAGTTGATTTCTTTTTGGCAGTATTTTAGGAAAGTTTTGGAGAAAAATTTCATGCAACTGGATTATTGAGTACAACTCCTATATGCCTAACATAGTCACTGGCACATAGATGCTCAATGAATAGACACTGAAATATCCATTTTTCTGTACTTGAAAAAACTTGTAGAATTTATCTTCTTTTTTCTTGTGCTATGAAGTAGCCTTCTTCTTCTAAGAAGAACAAAACACCCTTGGGGGAGGAGTTCTGCAAAGATCTCACATGCTGTGTATCTTTTTTAAGTTATGGGACCCTATGTGAGAAAAGTTCTGTGTGATGAGCTGGGGGCCCCAGCCAATTCTGCAATCAACTGTGTTCCCCTGGAAGATTTTGGAGGGCAGCATCCTGACCCAAACCTGACATATGCAACCACACTTTTGGAAGCTATGAAAGGAGGGGAATATGGATTTGGAGCTGCGTTTGATGCTGATGGGGTAAGGAGGAAAGCTTTCTGCCTGCTGATCCTTTTGATGTATAATGAGCCAAACACTGGAAATCAGAGAATTATTGAATACCTCTGGGGCTGACACCTATGGGGCATACGAACCTTAACTGGCTCTGCATCTGCCCTTCTCTTTAATGGCCTAGTAATGGACGGAGGAGCCTGGTGGGCTGCAGTCCATGGGGTCGCTAACAGTCGGACAGACTGAGCGATTTCACTTTCACTTTTCTCTTTCATGCATTGGAGAAGGAAATGGCAACCCACTCCAGTATTCTTGCCTGGAGAATCCCAGGGATGGGGGAGCCTGGTGGGCTGCCGTCTATGGGGTCACACAGAGTCGGACACGACTGAAATGACTGAGCAGCAGCAGCAGCATTGCATGTAAATAGCCATTACTTTTCTTTTTCCAAGTAGCAGTATGTTATGAAGTTGCTATTTCTTTTAAAAGATTCATGCAGTACATCTTTATTTATGGCTGATTGATCTTGTTGAAATCACCATGTTAAGAAACCAACTATTTTAGTAATAATCTCTGCTCTCCATTGTGTTTGGGGAAAGTGTGAATGAAGAATGTAGAGGCTACTAAAGCCTGAGGAAGTCATCCACATTTCGACAGGTCGGACATTTCCTGGTGGTGTCAGGATCCTGGGCCTGCAGTATTCAGGAACTTTAGTTTCCCATGCCCTCTTTTCCCTCCTTCAAGTGGTTTTACATTGTTTAAATGTGAGGAAGGCAGTAAAGTGCCTTGTGATGATGATGGGAATGGACTGCTAGCAGCAGATGCCTTTGCCTGAACATTTTCACACATTCTTTCCCACAGGACCGTTATATGATCCTAGGCCAAAATGGCTTCTTTGTGAGCCCTTCCGATTCCTTGGCCATCATTGCCGCCAACCTCTCTTGCATTCCATATTTCCGTCAGATGGGAGTCCGAGGCTTTGGAAGGAGTATGCCCACCAGCACAGCCCTCGACAGGTAAGCAAAATGTCACTGTGGAAAACTGCATGACAGGCCTCTGATGTCACTGTTCCCTCTGCTGGTGGCTATCATTCATTCTCCCCTCGTGCTTTGGGAACTTGTTGAATTTAGAGATATGGGAATTTAGAGACATGGTATAGTTAATAGAAGTGTGAAAAATCAGGTAGCCTGAGCTGGGTTCTGCTACATCTTAGCTCTCAGGAACTTAGGAGACTTATTTGATTTCTGTGTCTCTGTTTTCTTATTTTTAAAATGAGCATGATAATAGTATCATCCTTACATGGATTGTATGAGGTAGGAATGAGGTGATTCTTATAAACCATGTAACAGAACACATGGTTCATAGTAAATACTTTATAAATGTTTGGTAAGAAAACTTACTAAATATAAATATGTAAGCAAGGTAGAAAGAACATGAGTCTTAGGATCAGATAATATTATTTCAAAATGTTCACTTATCTCAGGCTTCCCTGGTAGCTCAGCTGGTAAAGAATCTGCCTGCAATCCAGGAGACCCCGGTTGGATTCCTGGGTTGAGAAGATCCCCTGGAGAAGGGATACACAACCCACTCCAGTATTCTGGCCTGGAGAATTTCATGGACAGAGGAGCCTGGCAGGCTACAGTCCATGGGGTTNAGCTGGTAAAGAATCTGCCTGCAATCCAGGAGACCCCGGTTGGATTCCTGGGTTGAGAAGATCCCCTGGAGAAGGGATACACAACCCACTCCAGTATTCTGGCCTGGAGAATTTCATGGACAGAGGAGCCTGGCAGGCTACAGTCCATGGGGTTGCAAAGAGTCAGACATGACTGAGCAACATTTACTATATCATCATTAGTTCTGTAAAAACAGGGAAGATAAGTTTGTTGTGAGAATGAAGCAAGATACACATGGAAAATGCTCAACAGGAAACTCGGTAGATAACAGTCTAAGGTTTCTTTCCCTGGCTCTATTCACCCATCTTTTACCTTATCTTAGAAAACAGTGAATTTCAGAGTCTAATATTTTCAAGCAATGTATATTATTGTGGAAGCAGTATTTGTTCATGCTGGAAAGTTAAAAAAACCAGAAAACTAGGAAAATGTAAGAAACTCTGCCTGAGCTGCTTATGTTAATTGATAAATGTATATTCCCTACTGAATCTCTTAATATACATATATAATATATATGCATAGTTATAAATCATGTATAACATATATATTATAATACAATATGTATAATATATATTTGCCTTTTTGTGAAACCAAAAAGAGATCTGAAAGTACATACTGCCTTGTAACTTTTTTTCCCCATCAACAATCTCCAAGTTTGTTAATACACTTTGTCTTAACACACTTTTATATTATAAATCATTATAAATTATAAACATTCTTACACATGTCTTTTTGTGTATGCATCTACATTTCTTCAGTTAATATCCAGGAGTAGAATATTGATTGTAGGATAGATGTATGTTTAATTTAATAAGAAACTGCCAAACTATTTTCCATTTTATACTCTTATTTGCAATGTGTGAGAGTTTTAGTTGCTTTATATCTTCAACAACATTTGGTGTTATCAGTCTTTTTTATTTTAACCAGTGTAGTGAGTGCAAAATAGTGTTTCATTTTGGTTTAAATTTGTATTGTTCTAGTGATGTTGAGCTCATTTTCTTTT